>JZKD02S1624012.1:0-12465 GCA_000966675.3 Picea glauca | reverse complement strand
TCTTGTACTTGAACATTTAAGTGGGGTAAAAGGAGGTTTCCCCCTCGAAGAGGCTTATTATCTGAAATTACCTCTTTTTCAAGGCATTGAGTACTTTTCCTGAGGTTTTTCTATGCTATATTGATGTTTGGTTCTTAACAAGGGAAAAGTGAAAACCCTACATAGTACATCCAAGTAGAAATCTATTGATCTATATCACAAATTAAATGAGGAAAACAACAATAGAGGAAATCTCCCAGCACAAATTAGAATCATAAGCTTACTCTGTACTTTTGTGAACCAGCGGATACTGTGAAGAAATAAACCTGCAACCGAGTGAAAGTATGTTCTAATATTGAGTTAATAAGTTTCTATAAGGAACTTGAAATTCCTCTTCTAGGTGTCACAGTGCAACACTTCCAGATCCAACTCTAGAAGTGCATGGACAGGCTCCTTGAAATACAAAATTTAGAAGGAACAGTCCTTGTTGTGTGTAGATATCCTCTCAAGTTGGGAAGAGGTTTCTAACCATTGGAACCATGAATCTCAGAAGAGACAGTGTGAACATACACAGGGCAGACACAAAGTATGAACTCAACAAGTAGAATCCAGAGCTTAGGAGGGATGCACTATTAAGCATTGGAGTTTATTTCGAAGGAAAACATAAAGGGGGACAGTGCGTGTAGGGTTCAAAATACGAAAACAAAGGTTGAAATCCCTTCGAAGGAAACTAGTGGACATGATTTGATCATGAGGAAATCAAAATCCCCACGATCATTCGATCTGAAAAAAAATGTGCACTTGTTAAGACTCGGAGGCCTTTAGGATTCGTCACTTCGACAGATACAGGTTATTTATGTTAAGAGAGCCCTGAAGTCTAAAGTTATGAAGTGATCTACATCGTAGATCAGTGGGTGATTTCTAATCATTGGATCCACAGGGGTTCAACGATATGGTGAGATTGTGTTCATAACCATAGAGAGTTAAGAAACCCTAGAGCTCTGAAGTCTTGGAGAGAAGGATAGTCATAGATATGGAAATCGGTCGAGATTCGTTAGATCTATGATCCTTTGTTCTTATGTGATTCGGTTAATCGACACTTCAACAAAAATTTAGACATGAAGCTAAAGGTTAAGGAACTCTCGGAGTCCCGATGTTCGGAGTAAATCCTTACCATCCAATGCTAGGTACATGTGTCCATAGATCCAAAGTATTTAGAATTCGTCCAAATAGGAGGTGGTGAGTGAAATTTTTTTTGATGAGAAAAGTAATGAACTCTCAGAGTTCCAAAGTTAATCCCGACCATTTTCGAGGGTTAATCAAGGACCATCAGATATGAGGATTCTTCCTTCATTAGTTCAGAGGTAACGTGAGTTGTAGAAGAAAATACCTCTGAATCCAAGAGCTCTGGAGTTACTTCTAGCCATAGATCAGAGCAAGGTAAATGAATCCTTGATCTCATATTTAATCAAGATTCGACTCTCAGACTAAGTTAAGAGGCTAAATTTAAGGATTATGAAAACCTTGAAGTTTCAAACTTTTGTAGTAAAGGAGATTCGTATATCTAACGAACAATCAAGGACCATTAGATATTCAAGTCTTAGTCCTTCGGAGGTTCAATAGTTCGACACTTCGAAGGAAATGGGTTGATGTTTATAAAAAGGAGAAAATCCTGGAGTTCCAAACTCTAGAGTGGATGAAAACTGTTGATTTGAGGGAGAGTGTAAATCACCAGATCTCTGAGCTCTTTGGAGGTTTGATGATCTAGGTGGAACATGTTCAAGTTGTGAAAGCATGGAAAATCCCGAAGACCCGAGTTCCGGGGTGGATCTCCATCGTAGAAACTCATGTAAGCAAAATCTGCACCAGTTGTTATATTATATTACTAAAAATTATGAAGTAAGTTGGGGTAGGGTTAACCTACGACTATCAGTTAACTCAGCTCAAGACCGGATTCGATCTATTAGAACTTTGGGAGAAAAGGAGTGTTGAGTTTAAGAAACCTCTGGAGCGTCCAAGTTTTGGAGTCCTGAACAGTGCCCTTTTTTACTAGCACTAGGTTTTGTCTCCTAGTCCCAAGCATACCTTGTTTAGGTAAAGGGGCTAATGCACTATAAGTTAAAAATCAAAATTCTAGATACTTTAACAGGCCTTCCCTAGTCCATAATTTTTTGTTTTTTTTTAAATAAAAACAATGATACTCAAGGTTATTATTAAATTGGGTTTATAAAAGATTTTGATAGAATATCCACATATAATTTTGAATCAATTCAATTCACCAGAGAAATTCATGATGTAAATTCAGATCCAAACACTTAGTTTACCAACGAACTATTCGTTGTTAAGCTCCTAAAATAATATCTACAAAACTCCAATCACATGAACTTCAATATGGATGAAGATACAAATTTTAAGAGAACATAGATCATACACAATATAAATTCAATTTTACAATGACAATCATACCTCTCAATTCAGGGTTCGTAAAACATCCAGAATTACAACGACAGTTTAAAATATAAACACTATAAATATTACAGCAACTGTAATTTAAAGATATTTCTCTGAACTAATTCTCATTGATAACAAATGTAAACATTGGAATTCAGTCTTTCTGGTGATCCTACAGAGACTCAATCAGTCTATTATACTAATACACTCGTAATATAAATGAATTTGGAATATAAAAATAAATACCAGAACCAACGAATGTCACGTAATGAAGATGGCATTCAAGTCTTGTGCTCTTTCCTTTCCCTTACCTTCTAATCACAGAGACTTCATCGGTACCTCCTAACCAACTCTATGGGTACTCTTCTTCCCCCTTATCCCCCAAGATGCAAAGGGGCCAAGCATTAAAACCATAACACAATAGCTTCCAAGATTTCCTCGCAAGGAAGAGCTTCCACTCTTTTCACAAGCCTCGAGTCCCAACTCTCACCTGTAAAATCACAGTCAATCAAACATTTGACAGCATAACAATGTTTCCCCAAGGGTCTGATCCCCTTCCCTTCTATGTCAATTGATTTATAGAATTTATCCTCTTTGAAATATGTCCCTCATGCATAATTCATCAATTTTTAATAATTCAGTTAAAGGATTATTCACCCACTACATGTGTCACATTATCCCCAGGTTGCACAAGTAATTTCTCTTTTATTTTTATTTAGAAGCCACTTTTCCTCACATTTCCCCATGTGTTCCTAATTTTCCTCTTAGTTGTCTCTTAGTTCCCCAATCCCCTTAATTAATGGGTGTCTCCTAAATAGTTTTTAGTTAGAGTTGAATTACGAGTCTTCTTAGTTAGGATAGGGTTGGTTGACTCAAATTCTATTCTATGCAAAACCCATTCTCTCATGTTGTTATTTATTTCTAAATAAAGATTCATTTTTAATAATTTCATGCACACATGTGCATTTTATCAATTATTTATGTCTTTACTTACTATTTCCTAACATTTAATTTACTTCAAATATTTACGCATGTCACAATTCACTTAGTCCCTTTATTTTAAATTTTAGACTTCGACTTATACTTTTGGTTGGATTTAATAATTAATAATATATTTTTCAATTAATTGTTTTAATCCAACAAGGTCTAATCATTCCAATGTTTTCTAGGCCACCTATGTTTATTGACTCAGGTTTCAATTGTGCAACATGCCCTTCAAGACACATCTTCATGCTCCAAGGGTGCCACACACATTGACTTGTTTTTGGAAGTTTTTCCAACCCCTTGGAGTAAAAACTCCATTCAGTTGACCTTGTGAGAGACTAAGTTCTTCTAAGTAATAAGGACTCTCCCTTATTATGCGCCCCTTAGAAATATTCGTGAGTGATTGTTGAAGTCTTCCCTCACGACATCGTGGACCATGCAAATTAGGTAATCGTTAAACTACAGTTCTGACCACGATGTGAGTGCTAGTAGGTTGTGACAATGATGTTTCCACACCTCTCCCTCAATATCTAGTTTTTTTATGCAAGGCCCCTTTACTCCTTATGTGAGTCAGATTAGCAAGCATTGTCAATCCTACATCCACTCACAAAAACAGTATAAAAAATACATATACACAAATCATACTAAAATCCATCATACATCATATGTGAATAATAATGAAATACTCAAACAATAAAATCCACTCCCCGACTCAATCCGGAGTCCAAGGAAGTCCTTTGATGCCACCAGCATCCATAACCTGGCATGTGTCCTGCACACTCAGGACGACTAGTCAAAAACACCTATCAACATATATATACATCAATATAATCAATCAACCACAACAACTCAACATCATCATATATAACCCATAATCTGAATGAAATCACCGTGTACCATACCCGGATCACTTGCAAGAAAGTGTCCTCAAAGAATAATTCAATAATAGTATGCGCAGTAGAGCGGGATGTTACACCCTTCATAGCCTTTATTCCTAAGGCGCACACAATAAATTTAATATTTTTTGTTTTTATAGGTGATGGCCCCTCACAGCATCCTCCACACCATGGGTACAATACTAGGTGTGCTCAGTGTTAAAGGACTGAAGCAACATTAGTTGTTGAAGAGAACCCAATAAACAAAGACATGGATATTGATGAATTACTTAAGAATTGGAAAACACAAAAGAAGACTAAAAGAAATTGATGATGTATAATAATTTTATAAGACAAATAGATGTACATTATATAGCTAGTATATTTGGAACACATTTTGCATGATAAATATCATTTATAAAAACTCTTCTTTATGACATATGCCTTTGAATGATAAACCTCATTTATAGATTTACAATCACTTTTTATCAATTTTTAATGCATAGTTTTAATGCATATTTTTTAGTAGAATATAGATTGGGTATTTGGGAATTGAGAGTGATGTGAGGGGGGGAGGGGCCATAGGATCTTCCACCTTCACGTGTTTGGCCCTATTCACTAGAGAAAATATTATTGGATTCATTTATTCTTGGAGAAAACCTCTCTCGATCCAACGGAGCAACAACATAGTCAATGTTGACATCACTGTTGCTCCTACAGATCGAGGGAGGTTTTCTCCAAGATCAGACGACTCCAATAAATTATTCTCGAAACCAAGAGGATCTTATTCAGGCCATTTCATCTAAGATGTCTGTGTGTCGCTATTTAATATCCTCTCATATGGAATTTACAAAAAATAATATCAATGGTGTTTACTATTTGCAATCTTGTCGGTTTTAATTTCTATTAGGATTTATTAACATGTCTTAAAAGTATTTTTTGTTTTTTACTGAAAACTAAATATAATTTTTTTTTATTTACTAGAGTATGCAGTTCATGAATTTGTAGATGCTCTAGATGTTGTATCAATGCAATGCTACACATTAGAATATCAAAGATCAGGTATGTCTTATCTTGTTTCTTCTTTTTATGACTTCTTAAGGTTCCTTTTATTTATTTATTTTTACATTACCATCATTTGTGGGCCTCTATGGGGCCATTCATTATATCTAATGAACCACACCCAAGTATGCAGCAAAGACGATTCCCTTTAGTTCATCATATCATATTATTCACGCGACCAATGCCCTGGATATCATAGTATAAGAATAACCATAATTATTCAATAGGGTATTTGAAATGAATGAGATATAGATAACACTTTTGAGTAGAGCAACATGATTAAGAGAAACACATGGAATCTATACTAGTAACTCCATTGTATCATCTTAGAGTACTAGTATATCGAGTGTGATTGATTATGCAATATGTATTACTTTTTACATAACGTGTATACTTTTTTTCTTGATATTATCCTTTGTTAACTATTTGTCATGGTACTATTCCACTTACTTGTAAACAATCATAGTAAATATTATGTGAATATCTTACATGATTGCAACTAGTGCGTAAAGGGTTACAAGATTATAACGAGATAATCTTAGTTTACACGTACTGGAATATGGAATGAATGAAACCCATTATAACAATGTTCAGCTTAGGACATAGGTGAAGTACAACTACCATGTCTAAGGTTACAACATTGAGATTACAAAGCACATATAGTAATAGTTACGACTTTCTACTTATACCATATACTAGAGTAGTGATTCCATTGAATATAAGCTTCATTAGTGAATCTCATCATGACGAGTAATAGATAAAACTATTCCCATATAAGCTCTAGTTTAAGCATGTGGAATAATTAGTGTCACTAGTAACCTTCTAGCTTAATTACCTCATGTCCATAAATAATACGGTCTCATATATTATGCATAATAAGTTTTGGGTTCACAATAGTGTACAAGATTAGAGATATGAGTACTAAAGATTCTGTAATCAATGGGCACTCTGAAATTGAAATTGCAATAAGCTTATTTGCATTCTGAAACCCTGATTCAATCTACCAAATATATCCAACTCGATAGAAGGATATACAATTGAAAACCTACAAATACTAATAGAAATTTGACTATATCTCAAACCAATAACATTGATATCATGTTGGAGAACTAGGGAAATATGCAGATCATAGATCTAGGTATTCCAATAAGAGGAGGAATTTAAATACATTGTTACAACACTTGATCTTAATTGAACATAGTTCAACATACCTATAAGTATAAGAAACCAAATGATTTCCATACACAACACGTACAACATTCTTATTTATATGTCAATGGTTAAGGTCATCTTATACAACACCAAGATGTACCCAACTCCCTTCAAGTAAAGAAGACAAGTTCCACTTAGATTAGTGAGATAATATAATGAAGTCCTTAAATTCTACCTTATTCTATGCACTAGTCACTTGCTTTGGCTTAAATACCCGACCAGTTGAATTCCATTCCAACTACTATGTCAACTCTCCTAGTTGATTTTTCAACTTTTCACTGACTATCTCTAGAACATTTGGAGGTGTGATAAACCTACATATAATTTTGTTCCAACATATATGAAAACAACACATTAGAAGTAATTTAGAATGACATGTTGTTTGAGAGTGGGAGTTAGTTATACCTTAGATATAAAAACCTACTCTACAATCAATTATTCCTCCATAGTAGTAGAGGAAACATTAATTGCAACAATGTTAGTTGCATCAATGGCATATGATACCATAATTGATGAAATGGTAGATCATTTTTTTGGATGTGAAAGATTCAATCAAATAACCTAAATACTTAAAAATCAAAATTTTAATAATGACACAATAAAACATATGAAACAAATATTACTTGTTAGTCATGTTAGGGCTCCAAAATGACCAGATTGATAGATGTTGGCATGTAATCACCATCAATCTGCATAGAAAACATTAGAATAAAATTTGGTATATTTCCATACACTCATACAAATAGAATAACTCATTTGAATGAATATCCTTGGGCATTCACAATATTGTTAATCACAAAGTCAATTGTTATCCCAAGAAAGTGATGGAAATGGTCTCCCTCTCTAAAAATAGCACTTAGACCTCTCAAAGTTGTCATTTATGTCAGTTTCCCAACATTCCAATCTTGAGAAGGGTTAAGATATTTAGGATTTTGGGTTTACTTTTCTTCCTCTTAGATTGAAGGGTTTTGTATTTTATTTTTGGGATCCATGTTTTGACAGTTAGGATTTTAAAAATTAGTATTTTCAAGGTTTTGGTTTTGAGGATTTTCAATTGGAAACAAAAAAAGATGACTATTTATGACAAGCATAATGTTTTTATTAAACACAAAACATCATTCTAATATTAATAAGAAAAGAAAGTGAATGATTCTAGGAAAAATAAAAAGAAATAACCCTACCTCAATAATGTTTTTCACAACAATGAAATTGTCTCCATCCTTATTTGATAGGAATTATTATCTAATGCTCATCCACTAAAATGATTTTAGGACCGATTAGATGGTCATGTTATTGAGGGATGGTCGGTTGGCATTCTCCAAAATGGCTTTGTGTCCTTTCGCCTTTACATTTTCTCTCCCAGAAACATGTCGAAATGAGAAAATGATAGATCCCTTTGTATTTATTTTTTTTATGTATAGTGTAACACTTCTAAGATATAATACATATGTGTCGTATATTACATTTTCATTATATCGTGTGTAGGTTCCTTTAAGCCTTATCATTTCCCTAGTGAAAGTCTCTACATCCCTAAGGATAACCAACCAAAACATATTTAAATTATAGATTTGTTTAACAATGATGCATTTTAAAAATCAACGATGACCCAAATTAGTGGAGTCAACATTATGTAGAGGCCATAGAGTGAAATCCTCCATATGATAGCACAATTCCTTAAATTAAGGTCCAATCGATCATTTTTCAAAACTTAGGAAATTTCAACTTACTATATTTATCTATTCTTCTATACTGCAAGCATCATATTTTCCTACAGAATACATCTTTCTAGGGAAGACTCAAAATAGAAATAGGTTTTTAATATTTAGCTTAATTTTCAACGGAGATCCTTTAAGAAGATAGGGTTTTGAAGGTGTTATTTAAGATGACTATACTTTCTTCAATATTTCTCAAGATCAATTTTATGACCCATTACAAAAATAACATCACCATTCTACATTTGATGTGTAATATCCCTATTTTGATCCTTTAGATGACCCAATACAGAAATGGAACCTCCACTCTACCTCAAATGGAATCGGTACAACTACAATCTATAAAATATATTAAGAGAAAAACATATCACAAGACCATATCATATAACCATTGATCATTATTCAAACATACATATTGTTTCTACATATATAGTGTGAAACATATCACTTAAGCTGGAATTAGAACCAAGTTAATAGTGACCCATATGTTATGGAGATAATGTAATTGATAACCCTCAAAGGCACTCTCTTTCATTAATCTTTATTATTATTATTTTTAAATAGATATATTTCGTCTCTCTTGCGACGAATAAGATCGTCGATAGTATTGATAGTTTGTCGCAATTATCAATTCTTCATCGCTCTTGCAATGAACTATCATTACCGTCAACGATACCTTCTCCTTGAATAGTTCATCGCAACAACTACTCTGGTTGTCTCTCTTGCGAAGAATAAGATTGTGGATAGTATTGAAAGTTTGTTGCAACTATCAAGGCTTCATTGCTCTTACGATGAACTATCGTTACTGTTGAGAATACCTTATCATTTAATAGTTCATCACAAGAACTACCTGGTCATCTCTCTTGCAACAAATGCCCTAGGTTGTCCCTCTAGCGACAAGCTCCCTAGGTCATCGTTCTTGCAACGACCTACTTAGATTGTTACTCTTGCGATGACCACCGTAGTTCATCTCACTTGTGACGACCTCCTTCGTTTGTTGGTCTTGCGATGATATCCCAGGTTTGTCTCACTTTCCACGGAACGTGAAGCAACGTTTGGTGGGCCCAAGATTCATCGCAATCTCCATGACATAACGTTGCAAGAGCATCGAAATGGATTTCGCAAAATGACCCAAATTTACTAGTGTCTGAGGAACTCCATGAACCTACCTCATACTCTAGTACCATACGACTACCCTATCGTAAGGTGTTGATCTCATTAAGTTGGTGCTCAATGAATTCCTCGGAAAGGTACCTCTCCCGGAATTGTTCCTTGAACAATTCCCATGACACATATTCAACGACCATGTTCAATTGAGGTAAGAGTGTCTTCCACCAAAGTAGAGAACTATGTTTCAGCTAAAATACTACCATGTGGACTTTCATGTTGGAGGTGTAATCGAGAATTGTGAAGCACATCACCATGTTCTCCAACCATGCCTTGGTAGCTAAGTCATTTGTGGCATCCATGAACTCAAGAAATTTTACTTTCTTGAGTTCCTTGTGTACATTGTTGCTAACCACTAGAGGGTGATGTGAACCCTCTTTGCGTTCATACATTCTTCCCTCATCCCAATAAAGATGGTTGATCAATCCCTCTGACAACCTCTAGAAGGATCTCATCATACCTACAACATCTCCAACTGCAACCTTCTCCTTCTTAGTAGTTTGCTCATCTCCCTAAGGGTTAGATCCCTCTAGAATGGATACACTTGGAGGAAGCATACCTCTTCCTTCCGTACCACGACGCCTACATATGATCATTATAAATGCACTAAGATAAGATTAATCATATAAGGACCCTTAATACGATAATAATAACATAGATTTGTGACATGAATAATATTAAATTAGTAACATAAGTTATATATATTTTACACAACCAATACATATTCCATCAACCTCGCTCAATTTTATAAGTACATAACTAATCTATAGTAAATTAATCATATACATTTAAATCTCTATAATGCAAAAATATATATAATAAGTAAATATATCCCACCTAGAACAAAATGAGTGGATGACCAAAATGTTGGGCTATGATTATGAGATCATATATAAGAAAGGCAAAGAAAGTGTTGTAGCGTATGCATTGTCATGCCAATATGAGGAGGATAGTTCCCTCTTTTCCTTATCCTTACCCGTTCCTAATTGTATTGAAGAAGTTTGACAAGAGTGGCTCACAGACCCAACTATATCATAGGTCATTCAATGCCTTCAGGAGGACCCTCACCCGCCTCTAGTCTACAACTTGTAAGACAATATCCTCATATATAAGGAGTGATTGTTTCTCTCTCCAACTTCAGCACTTAAGCCATGAATATTAAATGGGTTGCATTCATCTTCTATTTTTGGTCACTCAGGATTCCAACAGACATATGCTCGTGCTCACTATTCTTTTTTCTAGGAAGGCATGAAGAAGTACATCCTCACCTTTGTCACAGAATGTGATATTTTCCAATGTAATAAACAGGAAACTATCTAGACTCCGGGAGCTCTTTATCCATTACCGATTCCAAATTCTATTTGGACTGACATAGCTATGGAATTTATAGTGGACCTTTCCAAAGTCAGCAACAAATCTGTCATCAGGGATGTGGTTGATCGCCTCTCCAAGTATGCACACTTTTGTGCCTTACCACACCCTTTTACACCCAATATGGTAGCCCAAATTTTCATGGAGCATATTTTCAAGCTGCATAGCATGCCAACATCCATTGTGTCTTATATGGATCCAACATTCACCAACACATTTTGGAAAGAATTGTTTAAATTACAAGTGTAACAACCCTCTAAATACATTTAAGAATGGTTGAAAAACTACAATGTTATTAAGAATAATTATGATAACATAGGGTAAATTTTTTTTTGTTCGTACATAAGTAAGCAATTTTTAAAAAACAGAAGTTTAATAGACATAATCAAGAAACTTACAAGTTTACACAACTATATTCAACATCTATAAACAATAATCATTAAAATTTTAAAAACTATTCTTGTGCAACTTAAGCAATGCTTGCTCAATTTACCCTTTTAATCAACGAGAGCCTTTTAATCGTATCACACCAATTCCCAAGAATCAATATAATAACAAGGATAAAATAAAAGTGAGCATCTTCTTAAACGTAACATCTAATTAATTTAAATAGGTTTGCGCAACTTGCACATGATTTAGTAACACGCAAGTGCATTTATCTTCCAATACACACTAGCATAATTTAAATAATACCATTTCACTTTCTAAATCATTTACTAAACATCATTAGAGTCACGACTGTATTATAGATACTGAATATAAAATAATAAAGTCAAATGGCACTTATAACAATGATGAAAATTCATTATCAACATATACTAATGACAATTCTTCATACATAACTCATATAGAAATCCTAATATAACTTTAATGTCAATTCATTAAAGTATAACTCATTAATAATTTAACAAAAAAAACATTGATCATTAATAAATTAAACTAAATAAATCATTAGCCATTAGCTTATTTATTTATTTATTTATATATACCTCTATTAGATGTAAAGATAAAAGTCTCTTTAGACAAACTGGTTATTACATAACCACTCCTTAACTGCGCCCAACATGCAGTCGTACCCGACTACGTATATCGCATTTTTTTTAACGTTACAAGTGTTGAATATCCGGTTGTCGAGGTCGTTGTTCAACTAACAATTTTTAAGTTTTCAATAAATTATATATATAAAGTTGTCACATCAGACTAGAATTTCCATGTATAGATATTATACACAACATAATCGATTCTAGATATGAACATAATCGTACATATCTACATTAAATAAGAGTACACGTCCCTCACATGGAGAATAATTCATCACTTATTGATTATGAAGTGCGCCATAGTGATGGTGTCCAAACTCTAAACAATAGTTAAAACTCCATATACTTGCAGTTGTAAAAAATTATAAGGAGGAATTAATTAATTGGTTTTCTTAACGTATTTCTATTTAACCAAATTGAAATAGACATCAGGGTGATGATTTAATAGCAGTTTTAATCCAACGAGAAACTACCCACTATCCTATGGGACGTTTCTCGATTTCTTCACAATGATCGCCACCTGTAAATTTATATACAAGTCGAGGGCCATAGGATACACGTACTCGATTCACTAGTAAGGTAACTTAACCATTTAGCTCCATCCTAATATTT
>JZKD02S1624001.1:66436-139730 GCA_000966675.3 Picea glauca | reverse complement strand
ATTGGGATGAACCAATTTTCGCATGCATCTCACCTCTACAAGATTCAGACATTCCTCGTACGTACAGAACTTTCTCTTCATTCTTTTGATGGCAAAAACATTGCCTGTAGTTACATCCATCGCCTTCCAAACGGTTCCATTAGCTCCTTTGCCCATAATCTCATCGACAATAGCATAACGATCCATTGCCTCTGAAATTTTAAAATAATAGCATTGAACCTGTTGATGATCAATTCAATTATTCTTTGTTATCTATCCAATCTTATAAATAGATGTAAGAAAGGATGTTGTATCTGTTTTTGGGTCGGCTTTCTTTGTTGTCGAATCTTATAAATAGATATAAGAAAGGACGGTGATCTATTTTTGGGTCTTTTTAAATAGTGAAGTAGAAATTAAAAATAAAACGATTAAATAGTTTTAACATTTTTTAAATGTTATAGTTTTTGTTATTTTTGGTAGGAATCGGGTAGAAATCACAATTTTCTGTTATTTAAATTGTATTTTTGAATGCATAAATGGATTCAATGTGCTGAAAAACTCATGGGGCATTCAGATTATAGGGGCTTAACCATTCAAATTTGCAGATTCAACAATTTTTTGCCACGATATCTATAGAGGTGCAAACCCTTCCTTCTTAACCCGTTTTAGAGTACAAAAGGTTAGAATCCACATATACAATTTTCATTTACTTAATTTTTTTGTTATTGCCCGTTTTAGAGTACAAAAGGTTAGAGCCCACATATACAATTTTCATTTACTTAATTTTTTTGTTATTATTTAAGAGTGACATATGTCAACTCCAAATTGAATTTAGGCAAGGAATCACACATCAACCTAACACTGAGTTGTAAAATACCCCTCTAGTCTCAATAAAGTTTAATAAATATAGTTTCTATTTTAAAGTGAGCATTAAATAGATTTTATTTTCAACAATTCCTTTACTATTTTAATCATTTTTTACAACCAGCAGCAGCTATAAAGTCAAACACATTTGTGAAGTAGGAGGCAACACATTTTTAAGAGATAATTATGAGATCTGTTTCAAAGAAGATGTAGGAAACAAATCAAACAACAATGGAACTTTATAGTGTATGGTTAATTATGAAAATAATAATAGATAAAGGAAGAGACTCCAATCTTATAATGGAGTGCTAAAATGGAAATGTTAATCTAGAAATTTTATTGTTGGTCTTATTAATGGACAAAATTAAAGAGGCGATGACAAATTTCTCTTCATTATCTTTTTGGCATGTTTACAAGGAGCTAAATACTAAGGTAGTTAGATATATTGTCTTAGGAAGCACTAAGGATGCAAGAATGATCCATGGAGAGAATAGAAGTAATTGATGAAAATAATATGAATAAATGGAAGTAATATGAATAAATTGTGGCTAGGAAACATATTCATAGGGAATACAAGTGGGTCCCATGGTTTGATGCCTTTGTACACCTGTGCACATACTTGGTAATTCATATTGCATTATATTTAATTTTCTTATAGATTTTATCTTCCAAAGATATTTGGGTATATCGAAATCCCCCTAGGCATACATGAAACCACCCCTACAAAATCCTTTCTTCTATTTGTCTCTATAGCATACTGACCACAACACTTGGGGAGATTACTCTCGTATATATGGGAATTGAATAATACATTTAAGGGTATGGTTGATCCTCTTTAGTTAGTGTTTAAGACCAAGTACTATTTTTGGAAACCTGAGGCATATTAGAGAGGTATAGCACATGGAATTCCTTTACTCTTAAGACCATGCCAAACCTCTTCATCATAGGAAACAAAATTCCTATAGAAATTGGAATATTCAAAATTTGAAAATTTTGTTAGTGTGGTCATCTTTTGACAATAAAAAAATGTGGAGGTGCTCTTAGACTTGATTGGACCATTGTGGGAGACCCATCTCAATAGAATCCTTGAACAATATTTATTGCATTGGTATAGCTCATCGGTAACCCTTCCAATGGACCCTAGTGGCTAGTGGTTGCCTCCAAAAACATGACCATTGATACAAGGATCATTGAACTAGAAAAAATGGATTTCTAAAATCAATCAAATAGAATAATGGATTTCCAAAATCAACCAAATAGAAGAACATGTTTCTCACTGCATCTTACAAGTATAGTCCCTTTTCGTGTACATGCATACTAACATGTCCACATTCCAATCCAACAACAACATTCAAATGGATGTTTGGAATGATTATCTAGGGAAAATGCACAATGTTGAATCATTAGAAAATGGTGGTTGTCAAACAAGACCATCCTTTTAGGACACCCAACCTAATATGATGTATGGAATACCTAAGATAGATCTCAATAATTTTAGTGGATCAAATCCAACTATATGGGTTGGTAAAATGGAATAGTATTTTTCCCTCCAAGGTATTGAATATGAACAGATGAAACTCTGAGTGTGAGTGTTATGTTTGGACAAGGAGCATTGACAGTGGTGAAAATGGTATAAGTGTTGAATGTTTATGTGAGATGATATGTGAGATTGATGTATTATGACAATGATGAGTGTTCCATATATAGAGAACATATGGTGACATCCATGAAAGGATGGGTCCCTTGGATAATAAATAAATACTTATTTATTATATATATATATATATATATATACCTTGTATTATAAATATCATGACATATATTATATGATATTATAATATATATATATATATATATATATATATGGAAGAATGTTTTCCCGATGTTGTCCAAACATCAACACTCCCTCTCAATGAGGTAGAGATTCTTCATCATGCCAAATATTGTCTATGAAGTATACAAACCTCACCCTAGACTCATGGCACTTGTTTTTCAGTCTTGGGAGATGTCTCTCTCCCACTTGAACTGAGGGGAAACTCCTTCTGTGGCTCTCCCTCTGAGCCATTTGAATCTCTCTGAGATCATGCTCACTTAGGGTCCGCATGTGATAGCATATAGCATATTGAGTCTTTATTATTCCATTTCAAATCACCATGACTAGGACAAATACCACACCAAGGTCCTTTACCACAGGTACACCCCTATGAGTGAATGTTATCCCGATGGTAATTGACACATGTAAAGCATCTCAAGCACCTTGAGTCCATATTATTCTTTATGATGATCAAAGAAGGAATACACTTGGGCCCATTTACCACAAGTACACCTTTGTGATAAATGCATCTTATCTCCCCTAGTTTGCATCCCAATATAGGAGAAGGTATGCCTAATGCTTACTCGAGACATTGTAGTGAAAGGTTTGTCACGCATGGCACTCCCATGTGGACTTCTAGAGGCTACTCCCTCTAGGCACAATAGGGTCAACTCCCCATAGTGTGTGATGTCCAGATCAACTCCCTTGATGTGTCCTCATGTGATCTCCACAAGGGACATGTCCTCATGTTCTCTCCACTAGGTACATTGTCTATAAGCCCAAACCCACTTATCCCTCTCGGATAAGTGTCCTCACAGATCAACTCAACTTATTCATTGAGGAGTACGATCTAGATAATGTCTCAGGAAGCTACAAACATCAACACTCCCTCTCAACGAGAGAGTCATTCTATGCCATGCCAAGTTTGTCACGGAAGTACTCGAACTTCATCCTAGTAAGGGGTTTAGTAAGAACATCAGCAACATGCTCATATGTAGGAAGGTATTGCACTAGTATTTCCTTCCTCTGCACCATGTCTTGGATGTAATGGTATGTGATCTCAATGTGTTTTGATTTGTCATGAAACATGGGATTCTCTTAGAGCTTCACACAACTCTGGTTATCACAATAAATAACGATGGAATCCAGCACATGTCCAAATAAATATGCAAGGATCTTGGGAAGCCACATTGCTTCGCAGATTACTACACTCAATGCAATGTATTATGCTTCTACAGTGCTCAAATCCATCGAATTATGTTTCCTTCTACACCAGGAAACCATGGCAGATCCCAAAGTGAAGCAACACCCAGAGGTGCTCTTCCTATCCACTTTGCTCCCTACCCAATCAGAGTCAACATATCCCTATAATCTCATGTCAATACTGGAATTATATCTCATACCATTTCCAATTGTACCTCGCAAGTATCTCAACACATGCTTTGCAACAATCCAGTGTGTTTGTCTTGGCTTTAACTCATAAACTGGCTAAGTGCACTCATTGCATATAAAATATTTGGTCTGGTGTTAACCAAATACATCAATGATCCAATCAATTGTCTGTACAGGGTCGGATCATTCTCGTAGGAATCATAAGAAGACACACTTAGTTTCTTCAGATTCGTCACCATTGGTGTAGCCATGGGCTTACAGTTCAGCATCCCAAACTTCTTCAATATCCCAACTGTGTAATTCCCCTGACTCGGGAATATCTCATTAGTTTTCTTCCATACCTCTAGTACCAAGAAGAAGTGCATCATACCAAGGTCCTTCATATCAAACTTAGAGTCCAACACATACTTTCATTCAACAATAAGTCTCTTTGTACTAGTGAGGAATAAATGGTCAACGTAGAGGACCAAAATCAGGGACTCACCATTAACAGTCTTGTAGTACAAGTTGGGATCAACAACACTTTTTTGTTGTTGTTGAAGCCCAAACTCATTACGTGTCCATCAATCCTCGCATTCCAAGCTTGAGGTGCCTGCTTGAGTTCATATAAGGCTTTCTTCAACCTGCACACATGAGACTCCTTCTCATGTATCATGAAACCATCTAGTTGCTCAATATATACTTCTTCTTCAATTTCTCCATTGAGAAAGGTTGTCTTCACATCCATATAATGTAGTCTCCAACCCATGGATGATGCAAGGGAAATAATCATCCGAAGATAAGTGTATCGAGAAACAGGAGAAAATGTCTCCTCGTAATCTGTTACCTCCACCTGAGAGAATCCTATAGCAACAAATATTTATTTGTGCTTCTCAATGCTCCCGAAAACTGTGTGTTTGATCTTATATATCCACTTGGAAATCACTACAGAATTCCCCTCAAGTATCAGAACAATATCCCACACATCATTCTTCATGATGGATTGATACTCCTCCATCATGGAATCTATCCATATTGGTTGACTAGATGCCTCCTCATAATAGGAAATCTCAGAGTCAGTGATGTGGCTCATAGCTACAACATAGCATGAATATCTCTAAGGTCTCTTGCTCTCTCGGAATGTACCACGAGGATTTGCATGTCATTTTGCCTCTTGCAGAGTCTAATGATCCCATACAAGTCTCTTCCGAACTATTGTAATATCTCTAGGAACATCAACTCGGGTTACAAGATCAATGAGATCCATTGGATCAATAGGCTCAATTCTCTCCCTCTGAACTGTTGGAGGGTGAGGGGGAGAAGGCACCATATCTACATGTCTCTCACTATCAATATCCATGTGAGATCATCTACATCTCTTGAAGACTACCTCCTCCTCAAAGGTAACATCTCTTCTCACCTCAATATGTCTCTTACCAAGGATATAAATCTGATATTCCTTTGAATACTTATTTTACCCCACAAATGTACCCTTTCTTCTTGAAGGGTCTAGCTTGGTGCTTTTCTCCTTGGGTACATGAATGTATACTAGACACCCAAATATCCTGAAGTGTCCAACCTCAAGCTTCACTCCGGTGAAGGCCTTCTCAGGAGTCATGTTCCTCAAAGTCTTATGAGGAAATTTCTTCTAAACATACATTGTAGTCATGGATACCTCTACCCACATAAACATAGGTAAATTTTGATCATAAATCATCGCCTTGACTACCTCAACAATAGATCTGTTCTTCCTCTCTGTGACCCCATTCTATTGAGGGTTGTAAGGAACAATGTACTCCCTCTTGATCCCTACCTCAAAGATCTCTAGGACACATCTAGGTTCCCTCATGGAACCAATGTCCTCCAAGACATATCGAGGTTTCCTCATGAAACCAATGTATTGGTTCCTTCATCTGACCATCTGAGGAACGTCAAGATGAAGTCCAGATTCCCTCCTACTAGTCCATACAAGACCCTCTGGGGAGAATGTTTCATGATGTTGCCTCAAACATCAACACTCCCTCTCGACTAGGAAGGTGTTTTTCCACGATGTTTTCATCTAGTAGTCCATTGAATACTCTGCAATAAACTAGTATCACACAGCTACTACCGTACCATCGGTAGCTCAAATCACCTATCACAATCTCTAAGATCAAATAGTACCACACATCTACTTTCAAGCAATCTAGTAGTCTCCATGGAAATCATCTAGTAGCACACAACTACTATAATTCCATTCAATAGAACATGAGTGTGCCAATCCATAGTAGTACACAAGTATTTTTCGATGATACACAATCACCACTAGTGATACACAACCACTGCTAGTAGCACACAACTATTGTCCAAAGACACACAGTCTCTGCCAGTGGTAGACAGCCACCGTAGTAGCACACATCTATTATCCAGAGACACATAGTCTCTGCCAGTGGTACACAACCACCGTAGTAGCACATAGCTACTTTCCACTTTCCAAATCACACAACATCATGGTAACCACCACATCAACACATTGAAACAAGCTTCACGTGATCTCGACTACAGAGGGTTTGTCATTGCTTCTCATGTCCATCTCAATCACTCCTCACCAAATACTTGTGTTGATCTAGAACACCAACAACACTCATCCCATGGATTATCACTTATGCTTAAATTCAAATAGCTTTGTAGTATTTTCCTCCATTGGTATCCATATGGAAACCTTCATCACCCACAAGCATTTCCTTTCCGGGAAATTACAAAACGGCCAAGTCGGCATTCATGGCATAGGGGTTCTACACTTTTCAAGTGGTCGACTCCCAAAAAATCAAGGCACCTATTGCACTGACATATTTTAAAATTCACCCAAGGATCCCATGTCAAGAGATATCTAGGGCACACTACAATCAAATTTGAATTGCCTTCTTCACATACTTTGCGGAAATCTCTCTCTTCTTATTCATATGCAGACACTAAACTACATTGGAGTGAGTCAAAATTCTCGGCAGGAGATGTACACACTGTAGATAGTATCCTGAATCTTAAAATTAATATATATGAGTATAATAGGACCAAGATCATAGGTCAGTGAATTCATAACTCCCATTGTTTTACCTAGATCATGCGTGCATAGTTCCCCACGAGTACATTAGTCTACAACACAGTCTTACACAATAGAAGAATTTGTTTCATAGGATCTACCAATAGTTACATTCCAAACAACTACGGAATACACCAATGATATTCCTTAGTCAATTCGGGGTTTACTGATCACTGTTCGAACTCAATTTACCAATTCATAAAGATGGTGAAATGGATCTTTTTGAATAGGTTTCCTCCACCACATGACTTTACCTGAGTCTTATTTCACCCATCATGTTCATTTCCCTCATTTCAGAATGCCCCATTCACTTCATTTCCCTCACTTCCATTTTCATTTTCATCGTCATGATGCGCACGGTGGCTCAAAGAAGGAGGATCACGATTTTCACAAGGACGTTCCCAAGGGTTGTGTGGTTGTGTACATGGGCATTGAAGGAGAACAACAACAGTTTTTTGTAAAATTGGTGGTGTGTGTAAACCATCCATTGTTTGAGAATATTCTCAAGGAATCCGAGGAGGAATATGGCTTCCATTTCCCTTTCATTTACCCGGGCCCTCCTATGAGGGAGTCAATCCCAATCTAGCTATGTTACCATGTTGAATTTTTTATGTGAGATTGATATATTATGACAATGATGAGTGTTCCATATATAGAGAACATATGGTGACCATCCATGAAAGGAATTGTCCCTTGGATAATAAATAACTACTTATTTATTATATATATTTATACCTTGTATTGTAAATATCATGTCATATATTATATGATATTATAATAAGAAATATATATATATATATATATATATATATGGAAGAATGTCTTCCCGATGTTGTCCAAATTTCAACAATAAGTAGGCATATTATGGCTCCATTTATTAGGACTAGTCTATGAATATCATAAATGCTTGGTTTGAAACTTATAGTATTTTTTGGGAAGGTTTACCAAGTTTCATCAAGTTGTCATAGTGGAAGAATTTATTGCTTCTTTTGATTGATTGGTGATCAAAACAGGAGGTATGATTGATCCATTTTTCAGGGAGTGTTTTATTAGTGGGATTAAAGAAGATATCAAATCCCGAGTCAAGATGTATCATCCAAATATCTAGTTGCAAGTTGATAAACTAGTTAAGAATGCATAGATGGTGTCAACCACCTAGTTCAAATGTCCCATTTTTATTCCACAACCACATCCTTCGTTTATGCCACCTCCACATCCTTCTTATTCCCTTAAGTTCCATAAGTTGACTCCATCCAAAGTGGTAGAATTGTGTTCATAACAAGGCCTCTACTATAATTGTGATCAAATGTTTGTTTGTTGGCATAATATAATGAACTTAAATTATGTGTAATATACCAAAAAAAAGTAACAATCAGTTGTGAATAGATAATCAAATAATGTCTAAAATATCATCCAACGAAGAGTTACATCTCTTTATGGTTTACTTGTATTAAATGTTATTCATTCCTCCATTGTAACTTGGACTTGGAAAAAAAAAAAAATATATATATATATATATATACTTGTCACAATATCCTCCAATTGGTATTCGAGCCATAATTTGTTATGAATTAACTCCTAAAGACTATAACGAACAATCATTTCTCCAAATGAATTTGTGTGATAGCACTCTATGGCCTAGGATTGTGCAATACCAATTCAACAACCGTCCATAATTGAGACATGAATTGGCACATAACCTTGTGAAATTTCATCGTCAAGGACTATAAAAATCCAATTCACCTATTTGGTAGACTTGGAGATGTCATGAGAGATGAAGGAAGAAAAAGAAAGCTGATTTGAGATGTCATCAAGACATTGAAATTTAGAAAGCATGGTGGAATATTGGATATTGAGTGTCTCAAGAGAAGAGGACTAAAATTATGAGAACATACATCATGTTGACCATCCACCAATTTGTGAGGCTACTAGATACTTTATCAAATCACCATTCTAGAAACCCTGCATAGTTGTCAATTAGCACATGGATCCTTCCACACTATGTTCCTGAAGTTATAAAACCACACTAATTGCATGCAACTAACACACCTTTTTCGGGAAGGAACAATGAGGAACTCAGAAACTTCAAAGAATGCCTTGGATTCCAATGGAAATTTTTCATTTAACACAAGAAATGCATCATCTAACACAAAGTTAGGTGATGAGATAAAATGATCAAGATACTTAGTGAATGAACTCTTTAGGAAACTCAATGTTATAGACAAACTTTCCAAAATTATTAATGAGTTGGATGACATTCCTAAAATACTCTAGGACATAGAAATTGTAACAAAGGTGTGGGATGAGAACTATGTTGATCTCAAGAGTCAATTTGAAGCAATGAAAAGTAGGAATAAGGGAGAATTTATCTTGAATTACCACTCATTTTTTCCACTTCCAAAACATTCATCAAATATGGGGTCCCTTAACTAATTTATACACAAGCTAAAAATTGGCATACCAAGGTTTGATAGAGAAAGAAAAAGATGGATAAATAGACTTGAATTCTATTTTGATTTGAACTGTATGTATGACAATGAAGAGAGATTCAATTTCACACCATTGCACCTGGATAAAAATCAATGTTTCATCGGTTCCTACGGTGGAACTCAAAATCCCAATCATTAAGAAGAGACTGAGATACATTCAAAAAAACATTTTTTCAAAAGATTTTAGGATATCAAAGAAAAGTAATTCTTCACCAAATGCACTTGATTGCAACACTCTAGTTTGGTGGATGAATTTTTCAATGATTTTGCATGTGTTGGTTACTCATGGTCCTGACTTATCAAATGATTATCTATTTTGTGTGACCATATCATGATTGAAATAAAACATAAGAAACAAACTCAAATTGATAGATATCAAGGACATAGAAAAAGCATGTCTAAAATCCAAAATTGTTGAATAAAAATTAATGTTCTATCAATGACATACTTGGTTCCACTCTAAAACACCAATCTCAAAGTATATTCCCCCTAACAAAATGATTCTTCCATTTGACATAAAGAATGATTAAAATAGATGTTTTAAATGCCATGCACCTAACTAGAGTCTAGCCCACAAATGCAAGGAAAAAAAAATTACCTTTGCAAAGTACATAGCAGTGACAGCAACAAAGAGGAAGAAGTGGTTGATTTATCTCCATCCGAAATGGAATCAAAACATTTACATTCCAAAAATGTTGGAAAATATAACAATCAAAATACCATCCCAACAACCATTTCTTCCACCATGATGGGTATTTATCAACCCCAAAATCTTAAGGTTTTTGGTTACATTAATAAGAAAAGAGTAATGCTACTTATAAATAGTGTAGATTCACATAATTTCATTGATACTAGAATAGAAAAACAATCAAATATTCTCATGTACCCTACCTATGACTTTCAAGTTGCAACACTGGAAAAAAAAAA
Source organism: Picea glauca (assembly GCA_000966675.3). Classification (NCBI taxonomy): domain Eukaryota; kingdom Viridiplantae; phylum Streptophyta; class Pinopsida; order Pinales; family Pinaceae; genus Picea; species Picea glauca. The sequence continues at coordinate 129,208 of JZKD02S1624001.1, read as the reverse complement.
CTACTTCGTGTGATGGAAATATCATAAGGTGGAATTGTTTATTAATGATTACCAATTAAATTCTCCTATGTATCCCAAGGAAATCAGAGGAGTGGGTGTATTATTAGTATCCCAATGGTTGGAAATGATTGGTATATTGGGGTTAAATTTACAAAAATAGTTCTTGATATTTTTTGAAACGGGAAAAAATACAAGTTTCATGGATGTCCTATCAATGACCTCCTTGGTTCCACTCCAAAAAACCAAGATAAAAGTATATTCCCCCTAACAAAAGGATTCCTCCATCTAACATAAACAATGACAAAAATCAATGACTTTCAAGTTGCAACACTGGAAAAAAAACTACTTCGTGTGATGGAAATATCATAAGGTGGAATTGTTTATTAATGATTACCAATTAAATTCTCCTATGTATCCCAAGGAAATCAAAGGAGTGTGTGTATTATTAGTATCCCAATGGTTGGAAATGATTGGTATATTGGGGTTAAATTTACAAAAATAATTCTTGATATTTTTTGAAACGGGAAAAAAATACAAGTTTCATGGATGTCTTATCAATGACCTCCTTGGTTCCACTCCAAAAAACCAAGATCAAAGTATATTCCCCTTAACAAAAGGATTCCTCCATCTAACATAAACAATGACAAGAATCAATGTTTTGAATGTCATGCACCTAACTAGTCTAGGATACAAATGCAAGGAAAAAAAGTATACCTTTGCAAAGTACATAGCAACGATAGCGACAAAAAGTAAAAAGTAGGTGATTTATCTCCATTTTAACAAAATTATGATATTCAAATGAAGAATCCAAAAATATTGAAAAATATAGAAACAAAAGTACCATCCTCGAATTCTTTTCTTATGCCATGATGGATATTTCTCAACCCCGAACTATTAAATTTTTTTGTTACATTAACAAGAAAATACTAATGATACTTATTAACAGTGGAATTTCACATAATTTCATCAGTACTAGAGTATAAAAACAATTAAATGTTCTCATGTGTACCCTACCTCTAACTTCCAAGTCAAAATACTAGGGAACAAAACTGCTTTGTGCGAAAAAAATTCATAAGGTAGAATTGTCTATTAATGATTACGAATTAAAGTCTCCTACATATGCCATGGAAATCATAGGAGTAGATGTCGTATTAGGATATTGATAGTTATAAATGTTTGGTACAGTGGGGTTGAATTTACAAAAACGATTCCTAATATTTTTTGAAAATGGGAAAAATACAAGTTTCATGGAATCAAGAAACCCCCCCTACAAATAATCTAATCCAACATAATCGAGAAAATGATTAATAATGGATCCCAACCTTATATTTTAGAATGTTATTCAATGGAGGGATATTCTAATTAAATGGATGGTCCAAAAGGACTAGATAATATTCTTGGGAAATATAGTACCTTTTTCAAGACCTACCTCGTGGTCTTCCCCCGAAATAATCCAGATATCATATAATATAATTTATCCCTAGATCAATCCCTGTTAGAATATTATAGATTGTCCCATAGACACAAAACAAAAATTGAAATCTTGGTTCAATAATTATTGGATTGTGGCATTATAACCCAAAGCAAGATTCCATGTTTAGCTCCAGTCATACTCATAGGAAAGAAGGATAGTTCCTAGAAAATATGTATTGATTGTAGAGAATTAAACAAAATTTATATTAAAGATAAGTTTCTCGTTTTGTTTATGGATGAACTATTAGGCAGTACTAAGTATTTCTCCAAGATTGATCTAGAATCAAGTTATTTCCAAATAAGAATAAAATAATATTGCATTCCCAAAATTGATTCTTATAACCATGAAGGCATGTATGAATTCTATGTCATTCCTTTTGGACTATCCAACACTGCATCTACTTTCCAAGTAGTGATGAATGACTTATTTTGTCCATACTTGTGGAAGTTTTTACTTGTGTTCTTTGATGATATACTAGTTTACAATAAAAATTGGATCTTTTGCCTCAAGCAAGTAGATATTGTGTTGAAACTATTAGAAGAAAATGAATTCTATGAAAAAGAATCAAAATGCAATTTTGGAAGAGGAGAGAGAATTTCTAGGTCATGTCGTATCAATAAAAGGAATCAAGGTAGACCCAAAGAAGATTATGGTGATTACTAATTATCCTACTCCTAAAACTATCACATCATTACGTGGTTTTTAAGTTCTTATAGGTTATTACATATTATTTTAAAAAACTATGCAGAGATTATTGCTCAACTAACAACATTGTTTAAAAAAGAAGCCTTTAGATGGAATGATGCAGCCAAAATCTATTTTGAGAGGATGAAGACATTAATGACTTCCACTCACAATTTGACTACCCTAGACTTCACAAAACTAATTGTTCTTGAATTTAATACATTTAGAGTAGGTATAGGAGTTGTGTTTGTGCAAGAACATTACCCCATTTCCCTTGAAAGTCAAAGATTAAAACCTAGGGAGAAATCAAAATCTACATACGACAATGAAATGTTGTAAATCATTCGTGCCTTTCGAAAATGGAAACAATATATATTCAATGCAAAAAAATTTGTCAAAATGAACCACATGATCTTGAAATATTTTCTAAACCAAAAGAATTTATCATGAGAATAACAAAAATGGGTAAGAAAAATCCAAGTTTTTGACTTTTAAATCCTCTATAAGAAGGGAAAGAAAAACCAAGTTGTTGATATCTTATCAATAAAAAAAAAAAAAGGTGTCACATTATGCTCAATTCCAGTAGTTATTTCTGAATAGATATCAAATTTCAACCCGAATATGTAAAAAGTCCAAAAATTGGAAAATTAATCAAAAAAGTTGAAAACAATGATACATTGAGAACAAAATTTACTTGGCATAATGATATGATTTGGTATAAGGGAAGAATATATTTAACCAACACCTCAAAATTCAAAATCCAATCCTTAAAATAAAATCATGATTCCTTACATACAATTCATGTTGGATTTTTCAAAACATACTACAATATACATTAATCCTTATTCATGAAAGGAATGAAGAATGATATTTTGAAACATGTGGTTGAATCAAACACTTGTTAGTACCATAAGTTTGAATTAATCATACCTCCAAGTCTTATTCAAACCCTTCATATTCCATATCAAGAATATATGTAAGCGTTTATGGACTTTACAAAGAGTCTCCCCACCATAGAGGATAAGGACAGCATATTTGTGATCCGAATATTGTCATCCAATTTTTTGTGTCAAAAAATTGTGAAAAGAAAAAAAAAAATCTCCCACTTTGTGCCTTAAAATTCTCCCACTTCATGGCCAAGAAAGATCTCATATACCACTTGTAGTGTACTTAATCAAAAACTTTATATAAATCACATGAGATGTAGTGAAAAACCTGAGAACAAAAGAGATAAGACAGATAAGAATAGAGAGTTATGTTCACTTACTTCTTCAAGGGGGAAACCTCTAAGAGCAATGCTCCAAATATAATAACAATTCTTGAAAAATTAATGCATAACCTTTTACTCAATATATAGCTATCCATAGAGAATATTAAATACCTATGGGCCCCTTATAATGAGGGACGACCAACTAATTTGGGTCTTACTGCTAAAAAGGACCCTTTATTACAATGAGTGACTATTAACTAACTATTTAATGGGCATTATTTAAGGAAGGTGGCCTCATACATTGATAAAGTATCTAAGTAAGAGGTTAGGGTAGGATCTAATTTGGATATCATCATCAACCCCTTATGAACTTCTTATTCTAATGGTTTCTACAAACTCAATTCATCTACAGAAGAGAAAGATTAGGCCATCTCCTTTTCCCAATACTTGTCCCATATCCATGAACATGACAACCATTCTCTAAAACTATTTAAATTCAAGATAAAGGCACTCCAAGATCAAAACTGACTTATAGCTACATTTTAAATAGATTATAAAGTATAGTTATGCCTTTAGAAGCATCATTTATAGGGTAAGAATCACCACAACATCAATTTCCTTCAATATGGACCCACGCCATTTGAAAAATAAAATGTAATTCCTCCAAGATTGAATTACTAACACAATTTGGGATACTTAACATCATGAATGTAAATCATCTCAAGTTGTGTGAATCACCATAGTGAGAAGAAGAAATTGTGGTTAACCATTGGAACAATACCATTTCATGCTTTTAGCAACTTCGAGATAAAGATACATTATTCGATGTCCAGACACATTCCACCTACATTAATACTACCATCATGTACTTGGTTTGGCAAAAGGGACACCTCCCTACTTAGGCTAAATGGATCCAACTAAAAAACTTAGCCATCAACTTCTCCCATCTACAATAAAAGGTGGGGGCACTATCAGATAAACATTAAGGAATTGATGTGAACAAAAGATACCTTGGATATTGTTTCCTTGGAGAAAGTTGCATAAGAGATCATATGAAAGAAACATATTGACACATTCAATATAGAAGTTAGTATATAATATTTAATAATAGTTAGTTACTAATATTTTATGTACTCTTTGACATGGTCAAATATGATCATGAATTTTACCTATTTAAGATAATAATAAGGAATAGAAAACATATATGTTTTTCTCTCTATGATTATCTATATTTCTTTTCTCTTATTGTGAATGAAAGTTATAAATTTATTTTCTAAAATCTATTATTTTCAAGCTGTGTACTTTTTTTCGTCAAAAAAACATAATTTGTATTCAAGATGAAAGGAAATTACATTATGAATATGCATATAGCATTATAGGTATGTCTAAGAGAATACATTTCTTATGATAGCTCAAAACATAAGGTATAAACTCCTCTATCAAAGGAAATTACATTATGATATATGCATATAGCATTCCAAGTATGTCTAAGAGAATACATCTCTTATGATAGCTCAAAAGAGAAGGTATAAACTCGTCTATCAAAACTTTGATCAAATACTTTTAACGTCATATGAAAAAAGGTCATAATCCTTCATGGCATTTTAAAAAAAAAATTAATGTTCTTTGAAATTATCACCATACGTTTTCAAAAAATACAGCTTGTGCAACATCATCTCTTACTATAGATCATCAAAAACTAGAAATCATTAGGCCTTTAGAGGCCTCCAACATCATCAAATTGTATCAAAAATATATCCATCTGATGAAATGTGTCGATACCAATATTTTAATTATTAAGAACAAATAACACATGTTCATTGGCAACTCTTCCAATCTTGACTTCCTTCACCAACCAAGTGTCAATAGCTAATTGTATGCCCTGTTTTGATAGAGGGTCAACCTCAAAATTGAGGTCTCTATAGACATGAAAGAAAGAGATTGAGTTAAAAAGTGTTGTGAACCTTTTTGCCTCTTCATAAATAGGTCTCACTATCAAATTACCCATCTTAAACGTTCCCTTCATACAAATTATAACTAGATATGAGTTCCCAAATACCTATATCTTATACAAACCTTTTCTACTAATAATTTTAACAACATCTTCAAAACTAATAGTCGTGCATAGTTATTGGTACCAAACATTCTGCATAGTTATTGGTACCATCTCCCAATCCATCTTTGAAATCTATAGTATGATTTTTATTTAAGAATATAATTCCTCCAATCCCACACATAGGAGGAGTGACTTGGTTGGAACCATCAAACCAAACCTCATGCAACCAATTTATCAATAGGTTCATAGATCAACTACTTTGTAGGTTTTAACCACAAAATTATCCTTGAAACTTTTGAGAATAAATTTGATTTGAAAATCCCATTGAAAAGGTAGAATGATTATTGTTCTCAAATATGTCATAATTCCTAGCATGCCAATGACCTAATCCACAATCAAAGGAAGATCCTTGCAATATAGTAACTATTATTTTTTAAGCCAGTGCCTTAAGAATTCTACCCCTGCCATCTATCCTTGATACCTATCACACTATCCAATTCATATCAAACCTTGTAAATATATGGATAGGATATGAGTAAATGGTTTATGGTTCCCCCTTCCTCTTTGCATAAAGTACACTTGCTAGGTCCATATCAATTCATTTTTTGCAATACTTCCTCAGTGATGCTTTGTTCATAATTTCCAACCACATAAAGATATCATATTTCAAATTAGATATAATATTACATAATGGCTTCCACCACCATTGAAAATCTACATGTACCTCATTGAAAAACAAGGATTTATATCCCTATAGTGTAGTGTAATCCCCTAGGGATAGGTTTTTTTACCATACTAGTTCATACTCTACTTGTATAATGAAAACATGGCTTACCTTTAGTAGAGAAATGTAAGTTTCCCACTACTCACCTTATTTCCCTTGCAATATTAGTAGGTCTATAGATATCCATACCTACTTCCAAATTGTAGTATGTTATGGGTATCCTACATGAACCAGGTTATAAATACCCTACCCATGGAAATGAGCAATAAGATTATTAGACAGTTTATATCCTTCTTTTCTCCCAACTCATGGACCAAATACTATCCTGACCCTTTCTCTATTACCCAACCTCCATACCAGCTCATTTCCAACTAAAGGGAAATATAAAACAATGGCTTTCCACATTATTGACACAATATGAATATTTTTTGAGGGTCTACTAATCCAATCTTCTATTGTGTAGTGTTCAATGTATTTCTAAGTGATGACTTGATTCCAAATTCCATCCTTTGATATGAGCCTCCATATTCTCTTGGTTGGTAAGGCCTTTCCAAAATGATGAATTTTTTTGAGGTCCCAACCCCCTACATCCTTAGGTTTAGCCATGGATTTCCAATTAACCAAAGGGATGTCTTTCTTTCTCTCTCTTCCAATCCATAATAACCCAAAAAAATTCAATTTTACCTTTTCAAAGAATCCCTTGGGGATGTAAGCCAAAGATTTCCAACAAATTGGAATTGCTTCCAATGTAGACTTCACTAGAATTAGTCTCGCTCCCCTCGAGATCCATCTATCGCACTACAAATTTGTTCTCTTTTATACTTTTTTCTATGAGATATTTTCAATCATTAATCCTATAATCATTTGATCCAGATTATGCTGAGAATGAAACGAGAAAAAAACAAAATATATAAAATAGAACACAGAAATAAAGTGAAACCCAACTTATATTAATGAAAAGAAAGAGATGTTGGATACGCTTAATTTGCTACAAGATTTACATCACACTCCATTTCATGCTTAAAGGGCCTCCTTCACCTCAATTATATATGAGAGAGTGAAAGGATAATAATTCCTATGATGCATGTAGGATAAATTAATCTAAGTTTATAAAATGACATAGGCATGTAAAACACTAGGAATTTTCGGGCGGTCACCCATCCCAGTACTACTCTAGCCCAAGTGCACCTAACTGCGGATTTCTAATGCGATTTGATGCATTAATGTTATGTTGTAGGCATGTACATAAGACCACTAGGAAATCATTACACGATATCTATAATTAAGAAATTAAGATAGTATTACATACCATTCCCCATCAAAAGGGTGAATATCATGGTTTATCAAAACCATAGGCTTGAAATGTTGATTCAGTGGAAAAGGTGGTTGACCACCGAGATCCACTTGGATCATTCCTCCCCCCTTAGGAAGCAATGGTCCCCATTGTTTCAAGTTCCCTTGGGATATGGGAAAAATTCTGCGGAATCTGAACCTTGGTGAGTCGCTTGGCTTATTGAAGTAGATGTCATGCTTGTATTTTTCCTGTGGAAGGATGTCATGAACCTATTGGATCCATTCAATGGATATGGATGCATGATTTTCCTTGTTTCGAGTGTGGCAGGACTCTGTCATTGAAGATGCAACAAGAAGAGCTATATCAATGGGGGCTAATGGTTGGAACCCCAAGAACACCTAGAACGAGTTGTGGCCATTAGGGCTATGTTGAAAATGTGGAAGAATCTCATTCTCTTCATGATCCTCTACAATATTGTCGACCTGCTTCTGTTGTATAGAAACGTCTTGGTTCGAGGTTGTAGTGGCCGCAATGACCTCATGTTGACCTTATGACTGGATCGTAAAGAGGGAAAACTTTGTGGTCAAAGAAATTACTTTGCAGCATTGTTTTTCCAAGATCAATGAAGTGGAAGTGGTCAAAGATACCTCTATTACCCTATATATATGACCTCCCAGAGTAAAAATGACACTATGGGGATGAGACTCATAGATAACATGACATATCCACATACATGTTTTTCCTAAAAGAACAACATAGACTTCAATTGGGGAAACATCACACACTACCTCATCCTTGAAGGGCTTGATTCCATAGGACAGGCGGCACTGTTGGCTGACACGGATGTCTCCTCCCTGGCTCAACCATCCAATGGTGTATGGTTGGGAGTGTGACAACGTTGGTAGCTAAAATATCTTAACAACCTCATCTAAGATCAGGTTCTTCTAAATCCCACTATCAACAATGAAATGCATTGGGGTCCCCTTTACCCACATCTGCAAGTGGAAGAGGCACTCCTCGTCCTCAAGCTCCTATGTTTATTTTGGTTGTATTGTTTTGGTCATGATGCTAGCAATGGGTTTTTCATTGATGATATGTTTCCCTTTATTTTTGATCCAAATGGATATTGGTGGTCCCCCGCCTGTTCCAACTATCTCCTTTTGTCAGTTTTTAGTTCAGCACAGAATACACCTTTTATATAGTGCAAACGGATTGTCAAAGAGAAATAAGATATTGTTTCTTCACCTACAATGGTGCCTACACAATGCCCCATCCAACCCATAAACAATAGGTTGGTAGAACAGATTCAACCCCTCTAGCCACAGGGTTGTGACAGTCTTCCACAAGCCAAGAAGCACAACTTATCCAACAAGGCACATAGCTCACCAAGATTCATATTCAAAAAATACTTTCCCCTCTTCCCTAGGTACTCAACGCAATGGAGACCATTGCTTCCTAAGGGTGGAGGATTGATTCAGGTGGATATTGGTGGCCACCCACCTGTTCCAACTAGCTCCTTTTGTCAGTTTTTAGTTCATCACATTCTTTTGTACTTCTTTGTAATTGAGGTTTCTACCCTTCTAAGGTTGCCTGAATCCCTACACATCTTCCAGGTGGATACTAGTGGCCTCCCACCTAATCCAACTGGCTTATTTTGTATGTATTCATGTCATCACATCTTATTGTACTTGCAGGGCCATTTTGGGGCCCTAAACAGTGTTATTTTGGTGTGCCATAGTCAAACTATAGACAAAGTCAAAGTTTGGCGACGTAATGTGCATTTATTGAAAAGACCTTTCCAATGAGCTATCACGCACCTAAAACAGAGATTGTATTCAAAATTTAAGACCCTGGGAAGTTAATGTACTAACTTTCCCAAACGGGGCCCACATGAATTTTGGTGTTTCATCTCCTAGGGTCAGGTTTCTGGATGTCTAGGGTTTTGGCATTCGTGTTCAACATAAAAAGGCCTTCAGAGCCTCATTGTAATAATATTCTTACAAATGAGTGTAGCCATCACATCTCTTCTCAGAGATAAAGTTGCCACCTTGCTAGCGAGTCTTGCACTCTGTATTTTTACAGTCTCTTTACAATTATTTCATTAATAGAAATCAAGTATTGTTGTATTTCTTTGTTTCTAGAAAGTTTCATGAGTATTTCATTGGAATTTCTCTTCTTTCATTTTGTTCCGAATGTAATCTGAATCAATTATGCTCGAAATCAAAGTCTGAGTCAGGTTCTGATTCTTTTTCTTTGAGTTCGGCCACCAATGATTTTTTTGAGCGTCATTCATCAAAGTTGTGCCAAGGGATTTTGTGGAACTCACACCACTTTTCGGTGTCTTTCTTAAACTTCATGTTACCCTTCTTCTCTTGCGTCTTGGACTAGATTTATTGAGGTTGGACTTCCTTGTTGATATGTCCTTCATTCTGTGAGTTAAGATTTCACTTTCCATGCTTCTGTTGTAGCATATTTTCAAACCTGAACCCATGCTTACTCTGTTTCTTGAATTTTTTCTCAATTTTGACTGCATATCGATAAGCAACTCCCAATGAGGAGATGTATAAGAAATCCATATATGTTTGGATGTACCTATGTAAACCACTGCGGTATTTCAAAACCAGGTGTTTCTCAAAGTATTTAATACCCATCTTTGAGTGCAAGGTGTGAAAGATGTTAATGTACTTCGATACCATCTGATCTCTTTTCTGACGCAGAGTCATCCATCTCATGTATTGGTCATCATAGTTTCCGACAAGGTAGAACTCCTTCTTTAGGGAATCTACAAAGGCCACCCAAATGGGTTCTCTCCCAAATGGAGTAGATTCATCTGCAGTGTACATCTCCCAATAACCTTCCCACCAAGCTCTGAAATGGGGAAGGGCTTTAAGGAGCATGAAGTTGATATTTTCACTGTCCGAAAAATTTTGAACAGAGTAATAACCTTCTAGAAAATCAACCATTTTTCTAGAGCATGTGTGTCTATCTAGCCTTCAAATAAGGGGATATCAAAATTGACTTGTACCTTGAAGGGTGCAACACCTCCGAAATGGTTTCTTGTCGAAGATGCCTTGGTCTCTACCATCGGTAGTCTTTGAAGGATATAAGTGAATTTTTCTATCATCTCGTTCTTTTGTCGCATGGGGGATTCCTTGAGCAATGTTTTGAAATGATCTCTTACTCTGTCATCTCTCTTTTCTTCCGACATGGGAGGTCACTTGGGCTTGCAAGACCCAACTCTCTATACATTGATCTTGTTGGGGACCTGCAAATCACAAGGAGTAGACTTCTCTAATACCACTGATCTAGATTATGTTGAGAACTAAATGAGACTAAAACAAAATATATAGCAGATAACATAGAAATACAGAGAAACCCAACTTCTACTAATGAAAAGAAAGAGATGTTGTATACGCTTCATCCGCAACAAGATTTATCTCACACTCCATTGCATGCTTAAAGGGCCTCCTTCACCTTAATTATATATGAGAGAGTGAAAGGAGAATGATTCCCGTGATACATGTGGGATAAATTAATCTAAGTTTATAAAATTCCATAGGCATGTAACACTAGGAATTCCTAGGTGATCACCCATCCTAGCAACTACTCTAGCTTGAGTGTACTTAACTGCAGAGTTATAATGGGATATGATGCATTAACACTATGTTGTAGGCATGTACATAACACCACTAGGAAATTATTACATGATTTTTGTTATTAACAAATGAAGATGGCATTACATTACATTCCCCATCAAAAGGGTGAATATCATGATTTACCAAATCCATAGGCTCGAAATGTTGATTCAGTGAAAAAGGTGGTTGGCCACCGAGATCCACTTGGATCATCATTAGACTCTAGGAAAAACCCTAAGTATTTTAACTTGGCTTGAAACTCAATATGTTTATTTGGAAAAATTTTAACTAGCATCCATGTTTGATCATCTTCTAACCCATGAAAACGCATTGAAATTTTTTCAAATTTTACCATCATTCAAGTTTCTATGCTATATAAATCTAATATTTCCTTCAAATTATTTACATCTCAAAATTGAACCATCATATAACAACAAAAAATCATCTATAAAAATAAAATAAATCAAGTAAAGAGAACTTCCAATCCCGATACCTTTTAAAATCCTATATCTTCTAGCCTCCAATATTTCCCCACTAAGTTCTTTAGCTATGATAAAAAAAAGAGTTATCAGAATAAGGGAAATCCTTTCCTTGGTCCTATAGAAGACCAAAAAAAGTTTGATGTTAAGCCATTTGTGAGTACAATAAAGTATAATCATGTTGATATTATGGTATCTGCAGGAAGTATTAACCTCCATGTGTAACCTTTGACTAGACTAGAATATTCCGGGAAGTAAGAGAAACCCTAAAATGTTGGATAATTAATATTGAGTTGTTAGCCTCCAGGAAGAGAAGTCAGCCTAGTTAGGTCACTTGGAGGACTATAAATATAGGGCATTAGAGCTCATTTGTCACTCACAACTACATAAGACTAGTGGTGAGCAAGTTTGGAGAGGGAGTGCAGCTGCAACTGCTACAACTGGGATTTTGGATTTGGGTTGGAATTGGTCTCTTGGTTATGGTTTGGACTTTCTGCTCAGTTTTTGGTTATTCTTGTTTGGTGTGCTACCCTTGAGAAAGGTGTGTTTCCCTTGGTTGGCTATTGGTCTGCTACCGAAATTATTTTGTCTATCAAGGTTAAGGTGCTCAAGTGTGGCCTTTGTGCCTATGGTTGGGTGACAATATTGTTATATTGTCTATGGAAAAATGAGCACATATCTTTATTTCTAACAGGTTATGGGCCCACATTATCTTCAGAAAGTATAACCAATGGAAGATAGATTGGGAATTTATTTTTAATCTCGTTATGGCACCAGTTACAGTTGTAGCTAGGTTTTATGATTATGAAACTGCAACAAACCCTAACCCTTATGTTCGGGTACTTATGATGAAATGTTGGACCTAATTCCTTGAAATCCTAGTGCGCCCTAGCCTAGCACACCTCTTCGTACTCTCAGCTAGCAAAAATGTCAGGTTTGAATTTTTTGTCAAAGTCGAAGTCAAAATTTGACTGGTCAAAGTCAAAGTCAAAGGTTGACCTCTGGTCAAATTGATTTTGTGGTCAAAGTTGGAATTTTAGAGTTTCTATCTTGTTCTAATCATTGAATATTTTGATTGAGTTTCTAATCTCTTCTTGTCAATATGGTATCTAGTTTCAGATTCGAAGACAAGTTGGACGATGTTACAATACTTAAAAGGTATGCACTTTTATATGTTATCCAAGTTATATCATCTAGCAAAATGTGCGTTTGTTTGTAGGAAAAGTATTAGAGTTAGTGCATTCAGAGGAAAAAGTGCACCCTCCATAGCAGTTGAGGCTTCAGGTTTCATGTTTAATTAAATTGTTAAGCTTCAAATTTGTGTATATCACGGGTGATAGCTGCTACAGTACAAATTGTGAAAGCAGTCTTTGAAAGATTATATCATTGCTAGGTGCAATGAATACTCGATTTCATATTAATACTATTTATATAGATGTTTATTGTACTTGTTCGCAAGTTGAACTAACATTTCCTCTAGATAGATATTTCTTGTTTTCTCTTATTATTCTTTTTCCGAGAAGGTACCCTTATGAAATATGTTTGATGAACAATCCTTGCGGAAGTTGTCATAGAAGAAGTTTATAAGGATGATACAACTACCAGATGGGTAAAAATATGAAAAAATTGAAACAAACTTAAAGAGACTCAGAGGAGTTAGACTCGAAGAAAGTCAGGAATAAAAAGGAAAACAGAACATGCTTGTGACACTTTGCATAAAGAAAAGAGAGATGTGGTAGATGGAAGCATGGACTCTCTTAGATGGAGGGAGTTGATCACATAATTCCAAAAGAAGAGCATGCATATTTCTCATTCATGAATGAAGTTGGGATTAGGAGGAAGCTAATCCCCAATGATATGATCCATTGAAGAAGAATTTGTAAAGAATATGAAGTATCTATCCATGTTCTTCAATGGAAGTAACATCCATGATAAGCAGCATGTGTTCATCTTGACTCTAAAAGAAGTATTCTTCAAAAAGAAGCCTTGAATATCCTTGGTTTTCATCTACATTTATGTTCCTATGACAGAAGGTTGGATCCTTGAGGAAAGGGGGGCATGTAATCTATAGAAGATTCCATGGACTCCAACATTGAAGAAAAACATGAGGGAGAACATGAATATTCCAAGAAAGAAAAATTCAAAACAACCAATTGAACCAGTTTGAATCCACTAGAAGTAGTCAAGCAAAAGGAATGGAAGGAAGTTGTGATGAATTGTTGAGCATTGATAGATACAAGGAAAGACTTAGGGCTATAGAGTTCTCCCAAAAGAAGGGATAAGACTATGATGATGTCTTTTTCCAGTAACCAGACATACCTTTACGTGAGCCATTATATCTCCTGTAGTATCCATGGGTTGGATTTTACATCAGATGGATGTAAATATTGTTCTTCTCAACAGAGTAATTGAAGAAGAAGCATATGTAGAGAAACCTCAAGGTTTTGAGGTATACCATAAAGATACCCTTGTATGCAGATGGAAGAAGACCTTGTATGGATTCAACCAAACTCGGTGCAGAGCCTCTCATGCACAGCAAAAGCGTGGTGAAAATTTCCTATGACATAGGAAGTATATCAAAATGGTTCTTCAGAAGTTTGGGATGATGGATTACAAATCCATGGAAAAACTCCCATAATGATAGATCTGAATAAACTATGATCCAGTAGACCCATATTTGTATCGATAATTGATTGAGTCTTTAATTTATTTGGAGAATACTTAGTCGGATATTTTCCTTGTGGGACGTTTGAGTTATGATATACATGTGCATGGATTTATCGATTCATATTGGGCAGGGAGTGCAGATGATAGAAGAAGTGCTACTTGGACATGTTTCAGTTTGAGATTTTCCACGATGTCATGGGATAACAGGAAACAGAATTATATTTCACTCAGCACTGTAGAAGAAGAGTATATTGCAACTTGTGATGCTTGTACAAAAGAAGTGTGGCTCTGTAAGTCAGTTTCTGGACTGTCCGATCAAGTGTTGAATTCGACAATGATACATTGTGGTGATCAGAGCTATGTAAATCTTTTAGAGAACCTAGTGTTCCATGACAGGTCAAAGCACATTGAGATCAATAATTATATTCTTCGTGATAAATTCTAGAGGGGAAAAGTGGTTCTCCATTATATCTCAACAGATGAGCAGATAGCAGATATTTTGGTAAATCCTATGTCTAAGATGAAAAGCTTGCATACTTAAGGGACAAGTTGGGGCTCATGGAGACGAATTTCGTATTGAAAAAGGAAGTGATTACTCCTAGGTTGGGAGGGAGCATTGATATGTTATTGATTTATGGACAGTCATTTTCTAGTTCGGAAAATGGTTCAGGTTGGACAGTTCCTTTCCAGTCCATAAAGCGTTTCGATATTTCTGACAGACAATCATTTTCCAGTTCAGAAAATGGTCCAGGTTGGACAGTTCCTTTCTAGTCCATAAAGTGGTTAGATATTTCTGACGGACAGTCATTTTCCAAATCGAAAAATGGTCCAGATCGGACAATTGTTTTCGTAATGAAAATGGTCTGATAGATTTTTGATGTACCATAGACAGTGATTCCCCTTATGGCTAGTGTGGGGGAATGGTTTATAACAAACATTCTTCTTGGTAGTCACTCTGAGTAGTGGTCAAGTAGAATGGTCCACCTCATCAGGCAGTCATTATTTCAAAGTTCATATATGTGAGAAGTTTTGAGTAATGGTCCATTTTGGAGGTTGGTGCAGGACAGTCATTCCCTGCGGAAGAATCATTCTCTCTAGGTTTCACTATGATTAGTGTCGAAGGAATGGCCCATTTAGGTGAATGGTCCAAGTTCATCAATCATGGATAGGCATTCTCTAGGGTGAACTCATTATCTCCAGGTTTCACTATGATTAGTGCCGGAGGAATGGCCCAATTAGGTGAATAGTCCAACCTCATAAATCAAGGACAGTTATTCTTCTATGATTGGGAAGAATAGTCCAAATATCCCATGGCTAATGTTTTACTTTCTAAAGGTATATGCTCTTCCATATCTCATAGATGTGAGTGGAAAAATGGCCCAGATGGCTAAGTTTGTATCATGATATTTTTTATACGGGTTGATATCAGATGAAATGGTTGTTGTGGAGATTGTATGTCTCTAGACAGTAGTTGTATGCTACTATGGTGGATATGATCCACTAGTAGTGACTATGTGTCACTGGTTAGTAGCAGTGTGCTATTAGGAGTGGTTGTGTACCACTAGATAGCAGTTGTTTACTACTATGTGTAGACACAATTGTGCTCTATTGGATGGCATTATAGTAGTAGAATGTTACTATCTGAGTGCCATGGAGACTACCACTAGTGTTGGAGTTGATTTCCATCTAAATGGATAGTTATTTTTTTGGTGGACAGACATTCTCTAGGAGGAGAATGGTCCAAACAGAACAGATTGTTGGTGGAAAGGAATTCTCTCTGTGGAGAATGGTCCAGGTTGACAGTTTGTTGATGTATCATGGAATAGTATTTTCCTAAGGCATGGATTGTGGCCCGATTAGAAAAATGGTTTAGGACCGATATTTTCTAAGGAATATAGGCAGAGATGTATCTCTATGGTACATATGATCCGATTAGAAAATAGTTTGATATTGACATTCCTGCCGGAATGGTCTCTGTAGTCCATGGTGTATCCTTCAGCATCTGTTGGGACATTAATTCTCCTAGGACATATGTCTAGATTAGAAGAATGGTCCTTGTATCACTCTATGAAGTGAGTGACCTATTCAACATCATGCTCGATTACTCATATGGAGTATGGCTTCAAGA
This sequence comes from Picea glauca, assembly GCA_000966675.3. Taxonomy (NCBI): domain Eukaryota; kingdom Viridiplantae; phylum Streptophyta; class Pinopsida; order Pinales; family Pinaceae; genus Picea; species Picea glauca. Next base: position 112,857 of record JZKD02S1624001.1, on the reverse strand, counting down.
GATGATTCAGTGGATTCTATCAGATGATACTAATAGTGATGATGTTTCTCATGAGTTGATCTACGTGATCATGAGATAGCCTATATGACTATGATGATGCTACCGGTTGAATGGTTTGTTTGTGCTCAAGACCATTACCTTTAATACCTCCCTAGATAGAAGGGAGTGTTATTATTATGGTAGTTGCGGGAGGTATTAACCTCCATGTGTAACCTTTGGCAAGACTAGAATATTCTTAGAATCAAGAGAAACCCTAAAATGTTGGATAATAACCCTAGAAGACAAGTAGGCTCAAGAGAATAATTAATATTGAGTTATTAGTCTCCAGGAAGAGAAGTCGACCCAGTTAGGTCACTTGGAGGACTATAAATAGAGGGTGTTAGAACTCATTTTTCACTCACAACTGCATAAGACTAGTGGTGCGCAAGTTTGGAGAGGGAGTGCAGCTGCAACTCCTGCAACTGGGATTTTGGATTTTGGTTGGAATTGGTATCTTGGTTATGGTTTGGAATTTCTGCTCGGTTTTTTGTTATTCTTGCTTGGTGTGCTACCCTTGCTTGGCTATTGGTTTGCTACCGGAATTATTATGTCTGTCAAGGTTAAGGTGCTAGAGGGTAGCCTTCGTTCCTATGGTTGGGTGACAATATTGCTATATTGTCTATGGAAAAATGAGCACATATATTTATTTCTAACAACTCGGTCTATGCACCCTATAATCTAGTTCACCATTGGGACATAATACCCTAGTGTGAATCAACTTTAATCTCAAATACATCCAATTGTCTCTATCATACTCCTTTAAAGGATCCAATTGATGACCATAGATAATAGCTTCATTATTTTTATAGTGTACAAACCTTCTTTGGCAATCCCAATGGCATCATGAATTTTCCTTCCATGGAAGAACCCAAATTTTTCCTTGGATATGGTTTCAAAAAAATCCTTTTAACCCTCAATGCTTTGATTTTATCTATTATATTGTAAATATAGTTTCATAAGAAAATGGGTTCGAATTCACCAATTGAGAATGAATTATGTTTTTTGGGTATTAATGCAATGAGGGTTGCATTAAATTCTCCCAACACCTTCCTTATTATCTAGATTCCTTCATTATCCTTAATAAGTATTATTCTCTGAAATCATAGAGTCCCAAGAAGAATTCTACAATCCATCCATGTGGCCTAGGACTCTTGTCCTTCTAAATGATAGGTTCCTTGGGGAAAATTACAAGACAATATCCCATAAAGTGTTGGGGATGTGAAGGAGACAACATGTACAAGTATTATCCTCACAAGGGAGATAAGATGAGGACTAATCATAATAGTCAGGAAGTTGATACAATGGATGATGTGGGAAAGAGAATGCCAAGGATTTATGCATCCTTGGAAAATAGACAAGCATATTACTAATCCTACATGAATGAGGTAGAAGGTAAGATTGATAATCAGCCCATAGCTATTTTGATTGATTCTGGAGCTAGTCATATCCATATAGATTCAAAAATAGTTGAAAGGTTTAAATTGAACAGATGTAAGAATGAAAATTCTTGGTTGGTTCATCTAGCCACTGGAACCAAGAGTAAAATCAATGAACTTGCCAAGGATTTCCCAGTAAGCATGAATGGATTTAACACTAAGGTAGATTTGAATATCATACCACTCGAGTCATATGATTTCTTAATTGGTATGGATTGGTTGGACAAGCATCGTGTTGTCCTAGATTTCAATAACAAGGATTTCACATGTCTTCATGAGGAAGGGAATTCAAGGATGTTGTAAGGTATTCCAAGACATATAGTTGTTAGATATATTTCATCATTGCAGCTGAAAAGAATTTTTAGGAAAGGGTTCCATATATTTGTCGCTCATATGGAATATTGGAAAAAGGATAAGGAACCAAATCTTGAAGACTACCCAGCTTTGAAGGAATATGAAGATGTATTTGGGGAGTCGCCATGATTACCACCAGAGAGAGATATTGACTTCATAAATTCTGGAAATTATTCTCTAGTGGAAAAATATGGGACGAAGTATTGATGTACCGGGATAATTCTCCCAAGTTGATGTGATGCATTCCACTGGTTGAAGGAATTATTGACTAGTGCACCTATTTAAAGGCTATGGATACAGAAGAGGATTTTGTTGTGTGCACAGATTCATGCAAGGAAGGGGTTGGTAGATTCCTTACACAAAATGGGCATGTCATATGTTATGAGTCAAGGAATCTTAAAGAGCATGAAAGAAATTATGCTACCCATGAATTAGAGATGGAAGTTGTAGTTCATGCCTTAAAAATGTGGAGGAGTTATCTCATGGGAAGAAAGTTTGAGCTAAAGATAGATATCATGGTGGTATGAAACACTTGTTTAAGAAACCCACACTAAATTCCATATAGAGTAGAATAGTATGGAATTCTCTTGTTTAGGGATAAATTTTATGTTCTTAACACTCATGAATTGAGAAATATAGTGTTGAAATAAATGCACAATATACCATATGTTGGTCATCAGGGTACCAGTGGAAAATTGCAGTGGTAAGAGGCTAGTATTTCTAGCCTAGAATGAATAAGGATGTGGTTGATTACATATCCAGGTGCATGGAATGTCAAAAAGTAAGGACTGAGCATAGGCATTCAACAATATTGTTACAGCCATTTCCCATTCTTGAATAAAAATGGGAGGTAGTTACAATAGATTTTATCACCAAGTTGCCAAGAAAAACAAAGAAGAAATATTCCATCATGGTAGTGGTGGACAACCTTACAAAGGTTTCACATTTTATTCCAGTGAAAACAACTCACAAAGGTGTGCCTAAGGAAATAATGTCAGATAGAGATCCCAAGTTCACTTCCAACTTCTGGAAGGGTTTGTTTATGTTGTTGATTGCAGCTTCACGAGACATTCTCCATATCGTTCTCCTCTGGAATGATTTGAGATGATCTGTGAGAGAGCCCATGTGATGGGTGTGTCATACTCCTCTGGACTAGGTTGAGATGACGTATGGTATCTTGTCGTGCTCATCTGGACTGAGTTGAGATGACTTGAGATGGTCTCCTATCTGACTCCTATGGACTTACTTGAGTCGACGTGAAATGGATCTCCAGATAGCACTTCTATGGACTTATTTGAGTTGATTTGTTGAGAGTGATGTCCATGTGGCTGAGAACAAGTGGACATGTCCCTAGTGGATGAGCACTAGAGTATGTGAGAGATCATTGCTATATTGTCTAAGAGTAATATTTACTATGTAACCCTAATTGTGTAAACGGGTACTAGTCGACCCAACCATGAAAAGATAATTAATATTGTGTAATGATCAATTATATCATTGAGTTATATAATTTGTCCCTATTGTGCCAATAGACTCTTCCATTTGATGTGTCTAATTCTTGTATTTATATGAGAGATAGATCCCCATTGTGGATCACTCTCACTTGTCATCTCATGATTTCAGACCTACTTGTGTGGCTGAAGTATGCATCCTTCTAAGGCTCTAGCTTTCTAAATAATAGGGAACCCTCTTATGTGCTAGGGTTTGGTGGTGGATGGTGGATCTTCTCTTGGAAAAAATGATTGTTGGGTTTTTCCATTGATTGATAAGGGTTTTCCCTGGATAAATTTTGGTCTCTTTTGTGCATGCTTATTCTTCTTCCGATATTGGTTTATTGTAGCTAGTGTAGTGTTGTTGCAATGGTTATGGTTCAGTACATGATAAATTAAATAAACTACGTGCTTGAGATAAATTCCACATGGTATCAGAGCAGTTCCTGAAGATGACCTATTGCACATTCAATGAAGACAAACTGTGGACATTAAAAGGTTGTTACACCCATGTTTTAGGTGTAAAGAGAGGGTTGAACCTTCCCTTAAATTTATGTGGTGAAGTTCAAGGTTGGTCGTAGGAATATTAGACTTGGTCAAGCCTTGTTTAAGGTGTTACCATCATGGAGAGGCCCCTCTAGAGATGCCTCAGAATATTCCTAACAACACAGCTATTATGGACTTAAACTCAGACCTAAAACAAAATTGCAGGCCAATTTTTTAGGGAGATCTGAGGCAGACCCTAAGGTATATTAAAATCATTCTTGTGGGCAGATCTAAGGTATGTTTTTGAAGTTGATCTGAAGAAAATTTCTGGGTTACACTTGATGAGATTCAAACCTACTCTGAGGCCTATTTTGTGGCAAAGATAAGGCACAATTATGAGACAGTTAAGGGCGAAAATTCAGGCCTATCCTGAAACAACTTTGAAGGTAGATCTGAGGTGCATTCAAAAAGAAATTTGAAGGCAGATATAAAGTGCATTCAAACATCACTTTGGAGGCATATCTTAGGTGCATTCAAATAGCAGTTACAGAGGCCTGATACAACAAAGAAAGGAGGCAGCAAACAGCATTGTGACAACAACATCTTACATGTGGGTAATGGGATGAGAAAAGGTGTTGGTACAACAAAGATAAGGAAATTCTTTATGAACATATTGAGGCCTGTTTTGAGGAAAATTCTTAAGCAAATTCTAGGTTTGTTCTAAATTTAAACAAGGGCATATTTGGAGTTGTGATAAAAGGTAGATTTGAGGAAGTATATCAGCCAAGTTCTAAACCTGAGTTTGAAGACATTTTCGTTTTGAGGTAAATTTCTAAAACTTGTTTCAAAATTATTCCTGGCGTGACTTTTGAGTGTGTGTTATAAGTGCACCTTATTCAAGGAGACTAAGACTTGAATATCAAAGAGACTAGACTTGCAACTAGTAATGTGCAAGGTTTCAAGCCCTTGTCACTATGAGAGGAGACTAGCAATTATTGATGTGAAAGGAAAGCAACATAATCCACATCAAAATAAATCAAGGAATGAAAGCAAGAACGATGAGGATCTCTTCTCTATCTCATTCTTCTCAGGAAGACAAAAATTAATATTGAGCATGATTGTAGACTAAGGTAAGTTTTGTACTACTTTCCTTAATTGATTTTATCATTACTCTATAGTAGATTGCTTTTGATAATGAAGGGTATTATCCATGGTGTGGGATTGGACCATTATCCTTGGTATGGGAGTCCAAATTTTCTTGGTTGGTTGTCATCTTAGTACAGGAGGCCATTTTGGTTGTTATTCCTATGGGAATCCATCTTGGTTATTATCCTAGTACAGGAGGCTAGATTTCTTATTTCATTATTGAAGGGCCATGATCCATGGTACGAGAGTCCAATTCTTCTTGGTTGGTTATTATCAGGAGGAAATTTTGATTGTTATGCCTACGAGAGTTCATCTTGGTTATTATCCTAGTATGAGAGGCTAGAAAAGTACTATAGAAACAGTAGAGGACTTGAGAAGACATGGGATGTCTCCAGGTTAGCAACATCGGAAAAGGAAGATGTCTATCCTTCAGACTTTAGATGGAGTCACTTGACTCATAGGGAGTCAAACTGTTTAAGAAGAAGGAAGACATGGTACCTTCCCCCCCTTTAGCAGTTCATAGGGAGACATTTATTGATCTGGTTGATCCTATAGCTCCATCTGATGATTCCCAGAGACATGGAAGTAGGTCGGGAGAGGCCTACATGGGCTCGATAGACTCTATTGCAAGTAGAGGGATATGCAGCTCCTCGTGATACATTATAAAAGACCAAGAGACCATAGAGAATATCGAGCTATGTTTCAGCTATGAGCCACATCATTTATACTGATCCTTCTTGTCATGGAGAAGTAGCAGGTCAACAGGTTTGGAAAGCTGCCATGACCAAAGAGTATTAGTCCATATTGAAGAATGATGTGTGGGATATTGTTCTAAGACCAAAAGGGAAGTATGTAGTGACTTCCAAGTGGATATATAAGATCAAACATGCAGCCGATGGACATGTCGATAATTACAAAGGGATATTTGTGGCTAGAATATTCTCTCGGGTGGAGGGAATAGATTATGAGGAGACATTTTCTCATGTTTCCAAAATACACTTCCATCTGTACGATTATTTCTCTTACAGCATCCATAGGTTGGAGACTACATCAGATGGATGTAAAGACATCCTTTCTCAATGGTGATATTGAGGAAGAATCTTATATCAAACAGCTAGATAGATTCATGACACATGAGAAGGAGTCTCATGTATACAAGTTGAAAATATTTGTATGGACTAAAGTAGGCACCTCAAGCATGATTGTTGGATACTTTATGAGTTTGGGCTTCAGCAAGAGTGTTGTTGATCCCAACCTATACTATCACATTGTTGGTGAAAAGTGTCTAATTTTGGTCCTATATGTTGATGGCTTATTCCTCATCAGTTCAGAAATCCTCATTTTTTAATGCAAGCATGCATTGGCTTTTGAATTTGAGATGAAGGACCTTGGTATGATGTAATTCTTGGGGCTAGAAATATGCTAGAGGAATGATGAGATTTTTCTAAGTAAAGGAAAATATACAGTCGATATATTGAATAAATTTGGGATGACAGACTGTAGATCCATGCCTACACCAATGTTGATGAACCTAAAGAAAATGAACGAGGCTTCTACTGATTCAGGAGAGATTGATCCACATATTTACAAATAGTTGATTGTATCATTGATGTATCCGGTTAACACCATACCTAATATATGCTATGTAGTGAGTGTACTCAGTCATTTTATGAGTTAGTCGAGATAACCACACTATATAGAAGAAAATCATGTGTTGAGATATCTATGAGGCACAGTTGGTTATGGCCTGAGATATGCCTCCAGTGTAGAAATGAGATTTCAGGGATATGCCGATGCAGATTGGGCAGGGAGCATAGTGGACCGGAAGAGCACATCCAATTGTTGTTTTACTTTGGGGTCTGCCATGGTTTCCTGGTGTAGCAGGAAACATACTTTTGTGGATTTGAGTACCGCAGAAGCAGAGTACGTTGCATTATTTGTGGAAGTACGTGAAGCAATGTGGCTTTGCAAGCTCCTTGCATATTTATTTGGTCCTTAGATGGATTCCACCATTATCCATTGAGAAAACCAGAGTTGTGTGAAGCTCTCCGAGAATCATGTGTTTCACAATAAATTGAAACACATTGAGATCAAATACCATTACATCAGAGATATGGTGCAGAGGAAAGCAGTACATCCGGAGTACCTTTCTACACACGAGCAAGTTGTAGATGTCTACACCAAACCACTTGTCGGGACAAAGTTTGAGTACTTCCGTGAGAGACATGGCCTACTGGAGAATGTCTCCCTAGCTGAGAGGGAGTGTTGTTGATTGCAAATTCATGAGACATTCTCTAGAACATTCTCCTCTAGACTGAGTTGAGACTATATTTGAGAGATCCCATGTGATGGGTGTGTCAAACTCCTATGGACTGAGTTGAGATGATGTGTGGTCTCTTTTTGTGCTCCTCTGGACTGATTTGAGACGACTTGATATGGTCTCATGTATGACTCCTATGGACTTAGTTGAGTTGACTTGAGATGGATCTCTATATAGTACTCCTATGGACTTAGTTGAGTTAATCTATTGAGACTGACGTCCCTGTGATTGAGCACAGGTGGACGTGTCCCTAGTGGCTGAGAATTGGAGGATGTGAGAGATCCTTGATATATTGTCTAAGAGTAAGATTTACTAAGTAACCCTAATTGTGTAAAAGGGTACAATTCGTCCCCACTTCCTTTTGATGTGTCTAAGTATTATATTTATATGAGAGATAGATCCCCATTATGGATCACTCTCACTTGTCATCTCATGATTTCAAACCTACTTGTACGGATGAAGTGTGCATCCTTCTAAGGCGTTGGATTTCTCAATTATAGGGCACCCTCTTATGTGCTAGGGTTTGGTGGTGGATGGTGGATTAGTGGTATCAGAGCAGATTTCTCTTGATCATTTTTCATCGCATGTCCCCGACGAGGTCCGAGTATAGCCAGTTGGGTCTTGAGTTTTTCTCTCTTGAGGACAATCACTCTCACACACCTAAGAAACCCTCGATGGCGACAGAAAAGAAAGATGACAGAGCAAAATATTTTATTAACATGTTGCTTGAGCAAGCTCTCGCACGACCGAGGGACGAAATGATGGAGAATTTTTCACACATTCTTCAACACCTAACGATAGCAACATGTGCATCTTCATCAAGCGGCCATTTTGGAGGAACCTTTGCCTTCAAGGTACAAGTTAATTTTGATATTCCCATATTTGAAGGTCAGATAGATGCAGATGCTATAGAAAAATGGATAAATCTATTAAAAGGTTATTTCTCTATTCAAAAAATTTCCGACAGGGAAAATATCACCTTCGCACTCCTCAAGGCTCTCCCCCGTGTCAAACATTGGTGGGAAACTTACTGGGAGATAAGTTCCACAGAGGAATCGGGAATGTATGGAGCCAAGCCCACTTGGTATTTTTTTGTGGATGTGGTCAAAGAACAGTACTATCATGTTGATAACTATGAAGACCAGTACATGAGATGGACCACAATGCGGCAAGAGAAGATCCAAACAGTGTCAGAGTTCGCAAATACTTTCCATACCTTACGCACCAAGATGGGTATCAAGGACTCCGAGCGGCATCTGGTTCTAAAATACCTTGGGGATCTGCATAGGTACATCCAAACTAAAATGGATTTCCTAAACATCTCATCATTGGGAGTGTCCTATCGATATGTTATCGAAATCGAGAAGAAATTTAGGCACCAGAACAAATGGGAATTTGGGTATGCAAATATGCAACAGCCAAAGCACGGTAAAGACGGCCCTAACCAACATCCTCTAGACAACCAATCCAAGACACAGGACAAAATTGGTAAATGGAAGATGAAGAATGACACTGGGAAGTGATGTGACTTCCACAAAATCCCCGGTCACAACACTAATGAATGTCGCTCGAAAAATTCATTGGTGGCCGAGGTCAAAGACAAGAAGTCGAACCCTGATTCAAAATTCGATCTAGAAAATATTGAAAACAGACAAATAATCGACACAGACCCCACTGCCATTGTCGCGACTGCAACAATTCAACCAGAAGAATTAGTAGATTCTGAAGAGGTGGAGCGTCTCTCCCATTCACAGATGTGGGTGAAGGGGACCTTGTTGCATTTCATTGTTGATAATGACAGCCAAAAGAACCTCGTCTCAGCTAAGTTCGTCAAATAGTTGGGGTTGTCAACAACACCACACCCGCAGCCATACAACATCGGGTGGCTTCACTAGGGATGAGATCCTTGTGTTCGGGAACTTATGATGAAATGTTTGACCTAATTCCTTGAAATCCTAGTGTTCCCTAGCCTAGTGTACCTCTTGGTACTCTCAGCTAGAAAAAATGTCAAGTTTGAATTTTTTGTCAAAGTTTGACTGGTCAAATTCAAAGTCAAAGGTTGACCTCTGGTCAAATTGATTTTGTGGTCAAAGTTGAAATTTTAGAGTTTCTATATTTTTCTAATCATTGAATGTTTTGATTGAGTTTATAATCTCTTCTTGTCAATATGGTATCTAGTTTCAGATTGGAAGACAAGTTCGATGATGTTACGAGACTTAAAAGGTATGCACTTGTATATGTTATCCAAGTTATATCATCTAGAAAAACGTGAGTTTGTTTGCAGGAAAAGTATTAGAGACCTTTTCCAAGTTGTAATATAGGATTTAGTGCATTCATAGGAACAAGCGCACCCTCCATAGCAGTTGAGGCTTCAGGTTCCATGTTTGATTAAATTGCTAAGCTTCAAATTTGTGTATATCAAAGGTGATAGCTACTATAGTACAAATTGTGAAAGCAGTCTTTGAAAGATTTTATCATTGCTAGGTGAAATGAATACTCGGTTGCATATTAATACTATTGATATAGATGTTTATTTTACTTGTTTGCAAGTTGAACTAACATCTCCTCTAGATATATATTTCTTGTTTTCTCTTGTTATTCTTTTTCCGGGCAAGTACCCTTGTGAAATATGTTTGATGAACAATCCTTGCGTAAGTTATCATAGAAGAATTTTATAAGGATGACTCAACTTCCAGATGGGTAGCAATATGAACAAATAGAAACAAACTTAAAGAGACTCAGAGGAGTCAGAATCGAAGGAAGTCAAGAATAAAAAGGAAAATAGAACATGCTTGTGGCACTTTGCATAAAGAAAAGAGAGATGCAGAAGACAGAAGCATGGACTCTCTTAGATGGAGGGAGTCGATCACATAATTCCAAAAGAAGAGCATGCATATTGCTCATTCAGGAATGAAGTTGGGATTAGGAGGAAGATAATCCCCAATGATATGATCCATTGAAGAAGAATATGTAAATACTATGAAGTATCTATCCATGTTCTTCAATGGAAGTAACAGCCATGATAAGCAGCACGTGTTCAGCTTGACTCTAGAAGAATTATTCTTCAAAAAGAAGCCTTGAATATCCTTGGTTGTCCATCTACATTTATGTTCCTATGACGGAAGTTTGGATCCTTCAGGAAAGGAGGGAATGTAATATATAGAAGATTCCATGGAATCCAACATTGAAGAAAAATGTGAGGAAGAACTTGAAGATTCCAAGAAAGAAAGAAAAAGTCAGAACAACCAATTGAACCAGTTTGAATCCACTAGAAGTAGTCAAGAAAAAGGAATGGAAGGAAGTTGTGATGAATTGTTGAGCATTGATAGATACAAGGAAATACTCAGGGCTATAAGGTTCTCCCAGAAGAAGGGAGAAGACTATGATGATATCTTTTTCACGTAACCAGACATACCTTTACCTGATACATTATATCTCCTGCAATATCCATGGGTTGGAGTTTACATCAGATGAATGTAAATATTGTTCTTCTCAACAGAGTAATTGAAGAAGAAGCATATGTAGAGAAACCTCAAGGTTTTGAGGTATACCAGAAAGATACCCTTGTATGCAGATGGAAGAAGACCTTGTATGGATTCAAGTAAACTCGGTGCAGAGCCTCTCATGTATAGAAGAAGCATGGTGAAAACTTCCTATGACATAGGAAGTATATTAAAATGGTTCTTCATAAGTCTAGGATGATGGATTAAAAATCCATGGAAAACTCCCATAATGACACATCTGAAGACTTGAGATACTATGATCTAGTAGACCCATCTTTGTATCGACAATTGATTGACTAGTTAATGTATTTGGAGAATACTCAGATGGATATTTTCCTTGTGGGATGTTTGAGTTATGATATACATGTGCATGGATTTACTGATTCAGATTGGGGAAGGAGTGCAGATGAAATAATAAGTGCTACTTCAATTTGATATTTTCCATGATGTCATGGGATAACAGGAAACAGAAGTTTGTTTCACTTAGCACTGTAGAAGCAGAGTATATTGGAACTTGTGATGCTTGTACAAAAGCAGTGTGGATCCGTAAGTTCGTTTCTGGGCTGTCTGATCAGGTGTTGAATTTGAACGTGATATATTGTGATGATCAGAGCTATGTGAAGCTTTCAAAGAACCTGGTGTTCCATGAAAGGTTGAATCACATTGAGATCAAGAATTATATTCTTCGTGATAAATTCTAGAGGGGAGAAGTGGTTCTCCAATTTATCTCCATGGATGAGAAGATAGGAGATATTTTGGTAAAGCCTCTATCCCAGATGAAAAGTTTGCATACTTAAGGGACAAGTTGGGGCTCGTGAATATGACTTCCTTATTGAAAAAGGAAGTGATTACTCCCAGGTTGCGAGGCAACACTGATATGTTATTGATTTATGGACAGTCGTTTTCCAGTTCAAAAAATGGTCTAGGTTGGACAGTTCCTTTCCAGTCCATAAAGTGGTTCGATATTTCTGACGGACAATCATTTTCTAGTTTGGAAAATGGTCCAGGTTGGACAGTTCCTTTCCAGTCCATAAAGTGGTTCAAGATTTTTTACGGACGGTCATTTTCCAGTTTGGAAAATGGTCCATATCGAACAGTCATTTTCGTAATGAAAATGGTCCGATAGATTGTTGATGTACCATAGACAGTGATTCCCCTTGTGGATAGTGTGGGGGAATGGTCTAGGACAGTCATTCTTCTTGGTATTCACTCTGAGTAGTTGTCAAGTAGAATGTTCCACCTCGTCAAGCAGTCATTATTTCGAAGTTCATATATGTGAGTAGTATCGAGTAATGGTCCATTTTGGAGGTTGGTGAAGGACATTCATTTCCATAGGAAATGGTCTGAACAGTCATTCCCTAGGGAAGACTCATTCTCTCCAGGTTGCACTATGATTAGTGCCAAAGGAATGGCCCATTTAGGTGAATGGTCCAGGTTCATCAAAAGGATAGGAATTCTATAGGGAAAACTCATTATCTCCAGGTTTCACTATGATTAGTGCCGGAGGAATGGCCCAGCTAGCTGAATAGTCCAGGCTCAGAAATCAGGGACAGTTATTCTTCTATGCTTGGGAAGAATAGTCCAAATAGCCCATGGATGATGTTTTACTTTCTTAGGGTATATGCTCTTCCATATCTCACAGATGTGAGTGGAAGAATGGCCCATATGACTCAACTTGTATCATGATATTTTTTATACAGGTTGATATCAGATGATATGGTTGTTTTGGAGATTGTATGTCTTTGTACAGTAGTTGTATGCTACTATGGTGGATATGATCTAGTGGTAGTGATTGTGTGTCACCTTGTTAGTAGCGGTGTGCTATTAGGAGTTCTTGTGTACCACTGGATAGTAGTTGTATACTATTATGTATAGACATAGTTGTGCTCTATTGGATGGCATTATAGCAGTAGAATGTTACTATCTGAGTGCCATGGAGACTACCACTAGTGTTGGAGTTGATTGCCAGCTAAATGGATAGTCAGTGTGTTGGTGGACAGACATTCTCCAGGAGGAAAATGGTCCAGACAGAACAAATTTCTAGTGGACATGCATTCTCTCTGTGGAGAATGGTCCAAGTTGACAGTTTGTTGACATGTCACAGACTGGTATTTTCCTAAGGAACGGATTGTGGCCCGATTAGGAAAATGGTTCAGGACCGATATTTTCTAATGAATATAGGTAGATATGTATCTCTATGGTACATATGTTCGATTAGAAAATAGTTCGAGACTGACATTCCTATAGGAATGGTCTCTGTAGCCCATGGCGTAGCCTTCAACATCTATTGGGACATTCATTCTCCTAGGACATATGTATGGATTAGAAGAATGGTCCTTGTATCACTCTGTGGAGTGAGTGACTTATTTAGCATCATGCTCGATTACTCATATGGAGTATGGGTTCAAGAGATGATTCATTTGATGCTATCAGATGATACCGATAGTGATGATATTTCTCATGAGTTGATCTATGTGATCATGAGATAGCATGTGTGGCTATGATGATGCTACTGGTTGAATGGTTTATTTGTGCTCGAGACCATTACCTTTAATACCTCCCTAGCTAGGAGGGAGTGTTGACATTATGGTATCCGCGGGAGGTATTAACCTCCATCTGTAACCTTTGACAAGACTAGAATATTCTGAGAAGCAAGACAAACCATAAAATGTTGGATAATAACCCTAGAAGACAAGTCGACTCAAGAGAATAATTAATATTGAGTTATTAGTCTCCAGGAAGAGAAGTCGTCCCAGTTAGGTCAATTGGAGGACTATAAATAGAGGGTGTTAGAGCTCATTTGTCACTCACTCACTCACAACTGCATAAGACTAGTGGTGTGTAAGTTTGGAGAGGGAGTGCAGTTGCAACTATTGCTACTGGGATTTTGGATTTTGGTTGGACTTGGTCTTTTGGTTATGGTTTGGAATTATTGCTCAGTTTCTTGTTATTCTTGCTTGGTGTGCTACCCTTTCTTTGCTATTGGTTTTATACCGGAATTATTTTGTCTGTCAAGATTAAGGTGCGCAGGGGTGGCCTTTGTGCCTAAGGTTGGGTGACAATATTGCGATATTGTCTATGGAAAAACGAGCACATATATTTATTTCTAGCAACTCGGTCTATGCACCCTATAATCTAGTTCACCATTGTGACATACTAGCCAATGGCATCATGAATTTTCCTTCCATGGAAGAACCCAAATTGTTCCTTGGATATGATTTCAAAAAAAATCCTTTTAACCCTCAATGCTTTGATTTTATCTAGTATATTGTAAATAAAGTTTCATAAGAAAATGGGTTTGAATTCATCAATTGAGAATGAATTATGTTTTTTGGGTATTCATGCAATGAGGGTTGCATTAAATTCTCCCAACACCATCCTTATTAGTCTAGATTCGTTCATTATCCTTAATAAGTATTATTCTCTAAAATCATAGAGTCCCAAGAAGAATTCTACAATCCATCCATGTGGCCCAGGACTCTTGTCCTTCTAAATGATAGATTCCTTGGGGAAAATTCCAAGACAATATCCCATAAAGTGTTGGGAATGTGAAAGAGAACACATGTACAAGTATTATCCTCACAAGGAAGATAAGATGAGGACTAATCATAATAGTCAATAAGTTGATACAATGGATGATGTGGGCAGTAGCATGCCAAGGATTTATGCAGCCTTGGAAAATAGACAAGCATATTACTAATCCTACATGAATGAGGTAGAAGGTAAGATTGATAATCATCCCATAGCTATTTTGATTGATTTTGGAGCTAGTCATATTAATATAGATTCGAAAATAGTTGAAAGGTTTAAATTGAAGAGATGTAAGCATGAAAATTCCTGGTTGGTTCAGCTAGCCACTGGAACCAAGAGTAAAATCAATGAACTTGTCAAGGATTTCCTAGTAAGCATGAATGGATTTAACACTAAGGTGGATTTGAATATCATACCACTCGGGTCATATGATTGCTTAGTTGGTATTGATTGGTTGGACAAGCATCGCGTTGTCCTAGATTTCTACAACAAGGATTTCACATGTCTTCATGAGGAAGGGAATTCAAGGATGTTGTAAGGTATTCCAAGACCTATAGTTGTCAGATATATTTCATCATTGCTGCTGAAAAGATTTTTTAGGAAAGGGTGACATATATATATCGCTCATATGGAATATTCGACAAAGGATAAGGAACCCAATCTTGAAGAGTACCCAGTTTTGAAGGAATATGAAGATGTATTTGGGGAGTTGCCAAGATTGCCACCAAAGAGGGATATTGACTTCATAAATTCTGGAAATAATTCTCTAGTGGAAAAATATGGGAGGAAGTATTGATGTACCATGATAATTCTCCTAGGTTGATGTGGTGCATTCCACTGGTTGAAGGAATTATTGACTAGTGCACCTATTTAAAGGCTATCGATACAAAAGAGGATTTTGTTGCGTGCACAAATTCATGCAAGGAAGGGGTTGGTAGATTCCTTACACAAAATGGGCATGTCATATGTTATGAGTCAAGGAATCTTAAAGAGCATGAAATAAATTATGCTACCCATGAATTAGAGATGGCAGCTATAGTTCATGCCTTAAAAAAGTGGAGGAGTTATCTCATGGGAAGAAAGTTTGAGCTAAAGATAGATATCATGGAGGTATGAAACACTTGTTTAAGAAACCCACACTAAATTCTAGATAGAGTAGAATAGTATGGAATTCTCTTGTTTAGGGATAAATTTTATGTTCTTAACACTCGGGAATTGAGAAATATAGTGTTGAAATAAATGCACAATATACCATATGTTGGTCATCAGGGTACCAGAGGAAAATTGCAGTGTTAAGATGTTGGTATTTATAGCCTAGAATGAATAAGGATGTGGTTGATTACATATCCAGGTGCATGGAATGTCAAAAAATAAGGGCTGAGCATAGGAATTCAACAAGATTGTTACAAACATTTCCCATTCCTGAATAAAAATGGGAGGTAGTTACAATAGATTTTATCACCAAGTTTCCAAGAAAAAGAAAGAGGCATTATTCCATCATGGTAGTGGTGGACAACCTTACAAAGGTTTCACAGTTTATTCCAGTGAAAACAACTCACAAGGTAGCCAATATTGCATAGATTTATATGAATGAAATTGTTAGGCTACATGGTGTGCCTAAGGAAATAATGTTAGATAGAGATCCCAAGTTCACTTCCAACTTCTGGAAGGGGTTGTTTATGTTGTTGATTTGAGCTTCATGAGACATTCTCCATATCGTTCTCCTCTGGAATGAGTTGAGATGATCTGTGAGAGAGCCCATGTGATGGGTGTGTCATAGTCCTCTGGACTGAGATGAGATTGTGTATGGTATCTTGTCATGTTCCTCTGGACTGAGTTGAGATGACTTGAGATGGTCTCCTATCTGACTCCTATGGACTTAGTTGACTCGACGTGAGATGGCTCTCCAGATAGTAATCCTATAGACTTAGTTGAATTAATCTGTTGATAGTGACATCCATGTGGATGAGCATAGGTGGACGTGTCCCTAGTGGTTGAGGACTAGAGCATGTGAGAGATCCTTGCTATATTTTCTAAGTTTAATATTTACTATGTAACCCTAATTTACAAGTCGACCCCACCATGAAAAGATAATTAATATTGTGTAATGATTAATTATATGATTGAGTTATAGAATTCGGCCTTATTGTTCCAATAGACACTTCCATTTGATGTGTCTAATTCTTGTATTTGTATGAGAGATAGATCCCCATTGTGGATCACTCTCACTTGTCATATCATTATTTCAGACCTACTTGTACGGTTGAAGTATGCATCCTTCTAAGGCACTAGATTTCTCAATTATAGGGAACCCTCTTATGTGTTAGGGTTTGGTGGTGGATGGTGGAACTTGTCTTGGCAATATAAGAAAAGGATTGTTGGGTTTTTCCCTTGATTGAGAAGGGTTTTCCCAGGATAAATTCTGGTGTCTTTTGTGCATGCTTATTCTTCTTGTGATCTTGGTTTACTGCAGCTAGTGTAGTGTTGTTGCAGTGCTTATGGTTTAGTACACGATAAATTGAAATAAACTACATGCTTGAGATAAATTCCACATGGTATCAGAGCAGTTCCTGAAGATGGCCTATTGCACATTCAATGAAGACAGGTTGTGGACACTTAAAGGCTACTAGACCCCTGTTGTAGGTGTAAGGAGAAGGTCGAACCTTCCCTGAAATTTATGTGGTGAAGTTCAAGGCTGGTTGTAGGCATATTAGAACTGGTCGAGCCTTGTTTAAGGTGGTTATCAGCATGGAGAGGCCCCTCTAGGGATGCCTCAAAATATTCCTAACAACACACCTATTACGAACTTAAACTCGGACCTAAAACAAATTGCAGACCGGTTTTTTAGGGAGATATGAGGCAGACCCTGAGGTATCTTAAAAGCAGTCTTGTGGGCAGATCTGAGGTCTATTTTTGAAGTTGATCTGAAGAAAATTTATGGGATACATTTGATGAGATTCAGACCTAGTCTGAGGCCTATTATGCGGAAAATATAAGGCTCAATTCTGAGATAGTTAAGGGAGAAAATTTAAGCCTATCCTAAAACAACTTTGAAGGCAGATCTGAGGTGCATTCAAACAACACTTTGAAGGAATATCTAAAGTGCATTCAAACAGCACTTTGAAGGCATATCTGAGGTGCATTCAAAAAGTAGTTGCATAGGCATGACACAACAAAGAAAGGAGGTATAAAACAGCAATGTGACAGCAACATATTACAAGTGGGTAATGGGATGAGAAAAGGTGTTGGTACGGCAAGGATAAGGCAATTCTTTATGAACATATTGAGGCTTGTTCTGAGGAAAATTATGAAGAAAATTCTAGACTTGTTCTAAAGTTAAACAAGGGCATATTTGGAGTTGTGATAAAAGGTATATCTAAGGAAGTATATCAGCCAAGTTCTAAACCTGAGTTTGAAGACACTTTCGTTTTGAGGTAAATTTCTAAAACTTGTTTCAAAATTATTCCTGGTGTGACTTTTGAGTGTGTGTTATAAGTGCACCTTTTAAAGGAGACTAAGACTTGAATATCAAAGAGACTAGACTTTCAGCTAGTAATGTGCAAGGTTTCAAGCCCTTGTCACTATGAGACTAGACTTGCAGCTAGTGATGTGAAAGGAAATAAACATAAGCCACATCAAAATAAGTCAAGGAATGCAAGCAAGAACGATGAGGAGTTCTTCTCTATCTCAGTCTTCTTAGGAAGACAAAAAGTAATATTGAGCATGATTGTAGACTAAGGTAAGTTTTGTACTACTTTCCTTAATTGATGTTATCATTACTCTATAGTAGCTTGCTTTTGATAATGAAAGGTATTGTCCCTGGTGTGGGAGACCTCATGACTTGGACCATTATCCCTGGTATGGGAGTCCAAATTTTCGTGGGTGGTTGTTATCCTACTACAAGAGGCCATTTTGGTTGTTATCCCTACGGGAATCCATCTTGGTTATTATCCTAGTACAGGAGGCCAGATTTCTTATTTCATTATTGAAGGGCCATGATCCATGGTACAGGAGTCCAATTCTTCTTGGTTGGTTATTATCCTAGTACAAGAGGCCATTTTGATTGTTATCCTTATGGGAGTTCATATTGGTTATTATCCTAGTACGAGAGGCTAGCAAAGTACTGTAGAGACAGTAGAGGACCTGAGAAGACATGGGATGTCTCTAGGTTAGCAACATCGAAAAAGGAATATGTCTATCCTTCAGACTTTAGAGGCAGTCAAGCTATTTAAGAAGAAGGAAGAAACAGTACCTTCTCCCCCTTTAGCAGTTCATAGTGATCCAGGTGGATATCTGTGGCCACCCACTCTTTTCGACTGGCTCAAAACAGTTTTCTAGCAATTCTGGCAATTTACTATTTTTAGCAGGTTTTAACTTCCGAGGCCATTTTGAGAGCCTAAATGAAAGTTTTTCGAGATAAAGGTTCTCAATGATTTCCAAATGAATTATTGAGCCCACAAAATTAATCTCCTCGACGATACCTTTCCAACTAGCTATCATACGCCTAAAACGAAGATCGTATGCAAAAGTTACGACCCCGGGAACTTGATGTACTAACTTACCCAAACGGGGCCCACATGACTTTTGGTGCTTCATCTCCTAGGGTTAGGTTTTTGGATGTCTAGGGTTTTTGGCATTCCTTTTTATTGTAAAAAGGCCTTCAGAGCCTCATTGTAATCATCTTCTTGTGAATGCGAGTAGCCGTCACATCTCTTCTCAGAGATAAGTTTCCACCATTCTAGCGAGTCTTTCACTCTGTATTTTTACAGTCTCTGTACATTTATTTCATTAATATAAATCGTGTATTATTGTATATCTGTGTTTATGGTTGCATCTCTAATACATTTATGTTATATTATTGAATATCTGTGATATCTCTGTGCATTTCTTTTTTATATCTTTGATCTCATTTCGTGCCGAAAATAATCCGGATCACATAGGGAGACAGTTATTGATCTAGTTTATTCAGTTGATCCTGTAGCTCCAGCTGATGATTCTCAAATACATGGAAGTAGGTCAGGAGGGGCCTACATGGGCTTAACAGAATCTATTGCAGGAAGAGAGACATGCAGCTCCTCATGATACATTCTGAGAGAGAAAGAGACCATAGAGATTATCGAGCTATGTTTCAGTAATGAGCCACATCATTGATATGAGCCTTCTTTTCATGGAGAAACAATGTGTCTTTGCAATCTCCTTACATATTTATTTGGTAATGAGATGGATTCCACTATTATCCATTGCGAAAACTAGAGTTGTGTGAAGCTCTCCAAGAATCATGTGTTTCACAATAAATCAAAACACATTGAGATCAAATACCATTACATCAGAGATATGGTGTAGAGAAAAGCAGTACATGCGCAATACCTTTCTACACACGATCAAGTTGTAGATGTCTTCACCAAACCGCTTTTGAGGACAAATTTCGAGTAATTCCGTGAGAGACTTGGCCTAGTGGAGAATTCCTCCCTAGTTGAGAGGGAGTATTGTTGATTGTGGATTCATGACACATTCTCCAGATCATTCTCCTGTGAACTGAGTTGAGATGATCTTTGAGAGATCCCATGTGATGGGTGTGTCAAACTCCTCTGGACTGTGTTGAGATTATGTGTGGTCTCTTTTCGTGCTCCTCTGGATTGAGTTGAGATGACTTGATATGGTCTCATGTCTGACTCCTATGGACTTAGTTGAGTCTACTTGAGATGGATCTCTAGATATTACTCCTATGGACTTAGTTGAGTTTATCTATTGAGAATGACATCCATGTGATTGAGAACAGGTGGATGTGTCCCTAGTGG
The DNA here is from genome assembly GCA_000966675.3 of Picea glauca. Taxonomy (NCBI): domain Eukaryota; kingdom Viridiplantae; phylum Streptophyta; class Pinopsida; order Pinales; family Pinaceae; genus Picea; species Picea glauca. Next base: position 92,754 of record JZKD02S1624001.1, on the reverse strand, counting down.
CTGATCACTAAAGGATGTGACAGATCCTTGATATATTGTCTAAGAATAAGATTTACTATGTAACCCTGATATTGTAAAAGGGTACAAGTCGGCCCCACTTCCTTTTGATGTGTCTAAGTCTTTTATTTATATGAGAGATATATCCCCATTGTGGATCACTCTCACTTTTCATCTCGTGATTTCATACCTACTTGTACTGTTGAAGTGTGCATCCTTCTAAGGATCTAGCTTTCTTAGTTATAGGGCACCCTCCTTTGTGCTAGGGTTTGGTGGTGGATGGTGGATCTTCTCTTGGCAATATAAGAAAAGGATTGTTGGGTTTTTCTCTTGATTGAGAAGGGTTTTCCGAGGACAAATTTTGGTGTCTTTTGTGCATGGTTATTCTTCTTGTGATCTTGGTTTACTGAGGCTAGTGTAGCGTTGTTGCAATGGTTATGGTCTAGTACATGATAAATTGAAATAAACTACATGCTTGAGATAAATTCAACTGTTTAATGGATTTGGGACTAATTGGAATTTCAATACAGCATATCATCTAGATTTAGATGGGTAGACAAAGAGGATCACCCGAATAATTAAGCATATGTTGAGAATGTATGTAATGGATAAGCCCTCCAAGTGGGAAGACTATCTCCATTTGGTTGATTTTTCTTATAATAATGGGTATCATGCATAATTGAAGATGAGGCCATTTGAAGTCTTGCATGGAAGGAAATGCAACATGCCAATAAATTAGGATAACCAAATAGACAGAGTTTTTATTGAGTCAGAATTGCTAAGAGAAATGGAAGAGAAGATGGTAAATATCAGGAAGAATTTAAAGGTTGCACAGGATAGGAAAAAGATTAATGTGGATAAAGTAAGACATACAGAGAATTCAAAGTGGGCAAGCATGTGTTTTAAAAGTAAAGGCTAAAAGGATCTTGCTAATATTGGGAAGTTGTCCAAATTTGGCAGTGAGATACTGTGAAACGTTTGAAGTTATAGAGAAGATAGGGCTAGTTGCATACATACTTTCATTTCCTACATCCATGTGAATTCATAATTTGTCGTTATTGAATAAATATGTGATTGATCCTAACCATGTGATTTATGGGACTGTGATCCACATGGAGCTAGTGCACATCTTGGACTAGAAAGTCAAATTTAATGTGTATGTGTATATAAGTGTGCAAGACTCTATTTTGGAAACTAGAGTTCTTGGGGCCACATCTCAGAGACTTCATGTCCGATCTATACTTGAGCCATAGAAGGGAAGTGGTATATACTAAGGGATTGTGGTGTAGAGAAGGGGGTACATTTCCTTTGGTTGTGTAGGTTGAGGGAAACGATATATTATTGGTTGGAATTGTTGTACGAGTTGTAAACTTGTGAAAGTATTGAGTACTATGATGTAAAATTTTGTACATGAATACCAATATGGTGATATGCACCAAGGACGGTGAAAATTGTAGGAGGGGAATGTAATATCCCCATTTTTAATATTCATTTTAGCGATGTATAATGTAAATATGATATATGGTTGTAGGCCAAGTGATGTAATATGTAAACATTGTATATCAAAAATAATAAAAATAAATGTATCATTGGCTACAGAAGGACACAGATAGAGTCATGGAGGCTAAGTTTTCACAAGAGAGGGGGGGTCCAAGGGTGAATTATTCATGTGTATTAATCCCAACCCACTCTCTACAATTATTTTTTTGTATGAACCTTCTATTTTCCTTTTGAGCATATCAAATCCCCAATCATTAAATACATGTAAAAGGGTTGGTGTGAAAAGTCACTTCACATAGTTATTGAGAGCATGGGGTTGAGTACAATCAACATTGGGGAATGTGAGAGTCGACATCAATGGGTAAAAGGAAAATTTGAAGGGGTATTGTAGGCAGTTTTTACAACGTGTTTTTGGAGAGAAAGAGGGTGTGGAGTATTGGAGCTTGAAGACATCCATAGTGGGATTTGTGGGAAGCTTGTTGAAGTTGTAATTTCATGAAGAAGAAGGTTATTAGGCCTATAAAAGATATTCCTATGTAATAAATTATCATAGAGAAATTGGGTTATGGTTGAGAGTTTCATGTTACAATTGTAATTCCTTGAAGTCCCCAACAAGAGAGATTCTTATCCAACCTATGTTGAATCCCTGGAGAGAAGTGGGAATGTCTGAGGGACTGTATACAAAGAAAATGGATCCCATTCATTGGGTTGTATAGGTTGAGGGGAAGAGAGTTGGTGGATTCGGACAGCTATAGGATTGGGTTAATTTTAGCAAAGAAAAAAAGCTTTGGGTAGAATTATTACCATGGGAAGAGGGGGGATTTTGTGAGATAGCAATGACAATGAAAGAGAAGTGTAAATAACTCCAGTAAGGGTGTGATGCTAGGTATAGTTATCTAAACGAGTGAAGCATGCCTCCAATGGTAGGATTCAGTAGATATTGTAAGATGGGATACTACTCTAATCTTGAAGAGCACCGAACAAAATTCATGGAGTACGAAGCATTCAAGAATCTATAAGAGGACATTGTATAGATGTTGTAGTAAAAGAGAGAATTGTAGAAAAATAAAATAAATTCATGGTGAATATTACAGAGGGAGAGAGTGCAAGTTTCATTGAAAATTACAACATGGAAGGGAGAGGAATTCATGTACTGATAGGAAGAACCAAAAGAGAAAATGATGGTTTAGAACTAGTAGAAAATGTTTTATTGTTTTCACAAAAAATGGTGAGGATGGATGCTTTGAATTGGTTCAACAGAAGGGAAGGTTCATATCCAAAGTGATCTAGAAAATCAAAGAGGAGGATGTGACAAACACCAAATGAAGATGGGGATGTCAAAGTTTTATGGAATTTTAGATGCAAAAGAATTGATAAAGTAGATTGAAGAAATGCATTAGTGTTTTGAATGCACTAAGATTAAAGACCACCAGAAAGTGAAAATTGCATGTGGAAGATCAAATATCCATACATATGATTGGTGTAGCCAAAATTGCAAAAACATGGTCACCAAATTGAGAGGTAAGCTTGTAAATTTCAATTATACTTTGAAAATGAAGAGAAGATTAGAAAAGTTAAATTAGAATGATGAATGTGTAGAATGATATTTTAATGAGTTTTGTAGAGTGGCCATGAGAGCTACTTTTGTATGAGATAGCGAGGAAAATATCATGCAATTTGTTGATGTATTGAAGCTATACATTAAAAGAAAGATATGGCAGAAAAAAAATGGTCGTTAGAAGAAGCTTATCATTTGGTTTTGAAAATTGAAAAGGTGAAGACAAAGAGAAAGCATAAGATCAGGAAGAAAAAGGAGAAAGAAAAATGAATTCCTTTGGTTGTGGTTGGAGAATGTTGAGTGTGCTAGTGAGGTGAGTGTTGTTAACGAAACTAATGAAAAAAGTGTGTGAAGTGCACGTTATAAATAGCATGCCAAAGTAGAATTCAAAAAAAAGGATTTGTAGCAGAGCACTACAGGGAATATATTGAGGTAAAGGAGTTTGTGCATCAAACTTAAGCAACAACAAAGTTGCAAGGGAGAGATGTTGCACTAGAAGATGGTGTTGCAAAGGAGAGTGGTCTTGCAATAGTCGGGTTGTGAGGAGGTGATGTTACCACAAATGTCACAGTGGAAGAGATGTATATGGGAATCTCTCGTTTCCATAATTTTTTGTGTCATGATTTTGTTGCAGGTGAAGTGGAATGTACAACAAAATAAAAGAAAGTAGACTAGACCAAAGAAAGATGAAGGAAGAAGACTTGATGCAAGAGAGTAAATATGTAGCAGAGCAACAACAAAATGAAGATGATTGTGCAACAAAAGAAGAGGATGAGGAGATGATTGGATAGTGAGCATTGGTGGTGTGCATTAAGATGGTGGTAATGTTGCAAGAGAAGGATGGTAGAGACACAATAATCACCATTCGATGAGTGGTTCGAGGAAGTAAGGCCCATTGGAAAATATTTACAGTTATTGTCAGAGGTGGATAGATTGCATTAAGTAGTAAAAGAGATAATGGTAATCATGATGAAAGTGAACGAGGTGAAGAACATGGCAAAGTTGAAAAAAATGTGAGGAGTTTCTTAAAGTTGCAGATAGTGAGGGTGTGGATTACTATTGCAAATAGTAAAGGTGAAGAGAAATAAAAAGGATGTAAAGCTAAGGAGAGATAAGAAGGACTAAGTGCAGCTAAGAAGGAAGAAGAAAAGAAAGAAAAGGCATAGATTCCAGCAATTGTTGATTTATCAATGACCTGGTGAGAAAGATGCTCACATTTTCCAACCAAGGGAGTCTGATGTATGAGAGAAATTTTCTTAAATACACATGTTATTTTCATCTTAGGGGTAGCACATCACTTAAAGATAGGATTCTTGGTGGCTTCTTTACTTGGAACCTTCAATTTTATTCTAAATCTAGAGCACATATTTTAGAGGAGGATATTTATGACATGGTGGGAGCTTTTTTTGGCAGATTTTCCTCTCGTGCATACTATTTTTATGAGAGGAGTGCATGGACCTTGAGAGGGTTCCTTTGAAGATGTGATTATTTTACTTAGCCTATTTTCATTAAGGAAAAAAACACATGGCCTAGAGAATAGATTACTTATGGTAAACTCCATTTATTTTAGTGTGTTAGCATTCTTTACCTCATGCACCCTTTTTGGAGGAGTTATATTTAGCAGGGGGCATCTTTAACTTCTATTGATAACTATGATTTTTTGTACACTAGGCTTATCTATAAACATTGAAGGGTTCAATTTTATCACTGAGTTGTCTTCACACCCCTCTTAGGGGGCATCTTTAACTTCTATTGATAACTATGATTTTTTGTACACTAGGCTTATCTATAAACATTGAAGGGTTCAATTTTATCACTGAGTTGTCTTCACACCCCTCTTTCGAATTAGAGTGAAAGTGAGAGTGCATAGTTTTCAATGAGAGGTAAAAGTTGCTTACACTTTGTTCATGTAAATTCATTCGTGAACATAAGTGTGAGAAGGTGTTGGACACCCCATGGAACTCTTGTAGTTGAAATTAATATTTTATCAAACTTTGTACATACAACTTTGAAAATAAAGGTAACATCTCCTTGGTTGTTATATCTCACATGTTTATTGTGTTTCTTGCTTTACAGTTATAAATCTATTGAATTGGTTAACATTAAAAAGTACTCCCTCTTAGTGAATTTTTTAAATTCCATAACCCATAGCATTAAAGACACTAACCAAGGTATAAAGTACATGGGATTTAATTTAAAACCCAATGATTATAAATATGAACATTGGGTGTGGTTATTTAACAAGATTAAAGATAGGATATCATGTTGGTGCAACCAATGGTTGTTAAGAGGTGGTATATTGGTATTGGTAAAGTTTGTGCTGGAAAGTATTGATGTATATCGGTTATCCATAGCTCACATTCCTAAAGGTATTTTGAATAAGATAAGGAATAAATGTTTTATATTTGTAATGTACTTAACCCCAAAACTTTAGCACAATCGCATAAAATGTAATGCAAAACAAAAGAACACAAGAGAAATAGATAAACCCTGAGAAATATATCTTGATAATAAAAAAATAGAGAGCTATGTTCAAGGGGGCAACCCCCTAGAGAAAATCTCCAATTACAATAACAATTCTTGACAAAATATTACATAACATTATACTCGATATATAGCTATCCATGGAGAATCTTAACTACCTACGGGCCCACTTATAGAGAGGGTTCTCTAATTAATTTGAACCTTATTAATAAAGATGACCATTTTTACAATGAGTGACTATTAACTAATTATTTAATGGGCCTTATTCAATGAAAGTCGCCTCATACATTAATAAAGTATCTAAACAAGGGGGTTAGGGTAGGACCCTAACAAGTTTCCTCTAAATAGGGAAGAGGGAAAATGAAAGTTTTCCTTTGGTCAAATAGCCAAAATTAGCAAAGCCAAAAGAGGTTGGAGGATGGGAGTTGAAAAATATCTATGTCTTTGATTAGGCTTCGACTGCAAAGATTTTATGGAGAATGTTCTTAATTGAAGGATTATGGGTTACACTGATGAAGTCTAAACACCTAGGAGTTCCATTAGTTGAGGAGTGGATCAAAATGGAAAGAAAATCAATTAAAGGGTGATTCAATAGTATGGAAATGATTGGTCAAGGCATTTCGAATCACACGCAAATGGGTAGCTTGGAAGAGGACATAAACTACAACAAGGAGAAAATCTTTGGATTGGGTGTAGTGGTATTTTCAAATTGTCTAGTTCTTTGATAGAGTAACTTCATGGTAAAGGTATAACAAGGCTAGTAGATGTCTCTAGTCCAATGGCACCCAATGGATGGTTTTAGATCTAGAGATCAACAAAGGATTTGGGTTTACAAGGTGTTTTGGTAGAAAAATGGTCTCAATACATCTACTCTTTAAAACAAAATGCCATAGTGTTGCAAGATCAAGAAGATGAGTTGAAATGGTTCAAAAATAAAGTGTTTGATACCCTTACAACGGAATTAGGGTATGAAACCAAGATTGAATAAGAAATTAACAGGTAAAGTGTTTGGTGGTAGAATTTGGTATGGAAGTTAAAAAGTCGACTAAAAACTAGAATTTTCCTATGGCTAACTTCATCTAATAAGATTCTTACATGAGATAATGGTCAAAATAAAAAATGGAATGGGCCAAGTAGATGTATACTTTGTAAAGAAAACAATGAAATAGTTGATCATGTTTTTTGTTTTTTGTTTATTGTCCTTTCTCAAAGTCTGTCTAGAAAAAAGTCCTACAATTAGTCAATGGAATATTCTCATGGGATAAAGCATCTCTACTATAAAATTTCTAAAACTCGATGTTAAAAAAATATCATGGGGTTTATGGTTGACTAGAAATAAAATGATCTTCCAAGGTAAAGATGTGTCTATAGGTCAAGTTTCCCATAATATAAAATTGTCTTATAGAGACTCTTGTAAGGCTCTGAAACAAAAAGCATCTAAAATCTTAAAGAAAACTGTCAGGGTTTCTTTTATGGTGCTTGTCAAGGAGCTCTAGGTGTTAGCTTTTTAGCTCGGGAGGTCTCTGCATGTGTGTCTTGTATGCGAAATTAACCTAATACCTACACTTCTAGACACTTGACTTTGTAATGGCTTTTTATAAAATTGTGATAAAGTGGTTCTTTTATTAAAGTGGTTTTTTAAGAAAGTGTACCTTCTAATATTAAAGTGATTTTGTATCATAAAGTGCATTTATGTTATAAATTGAAAATGTACTTTACTATTTTAGAGTGATTTATTTTGGAGGGAATGAATCATGACCCTTGATCTTGTAAAGGAGAGATTAGATCTTGGCCATTAGATTTAGGGTTGAAGAAGGTGAAGGATCACTTTCAGATTATAAGAGAATGCATTGGGCAGTGTGCAAGACACATTGAGAGAGTTTGAGAGAGATTTTCCGAGAGAGCTTGAGAGAGGAAAGAGGGCAGCAAAGAGGGTGCATTTCCTAAGAGAGATTGGGCACAAATCCCAAGGGAGTTTTTTGTTTGAGAGTGTTAGAACTTTATGTTGTTAGAGAGGTCATACTATACAGATCCATACAGTCCGTACAGTCCATACAATAGGCTAGGAGGGCATGGATTTTGAGGTATGTTGTTGCATGCAAAACGAGGCAAATTTTCTAGTGTTTTATGTTGGTGAAGAGAGAAGTTTTCTGTTGTTGTCCGTACAGTTGTTAGTTGGTACAGATTTCGAGGTGTTGGAAGAGGGAAAATCCATACAGTAGTATGGATTTTCTGGGCATGGATTTCGAAGAAAAATTTTGGGACTGTTGGGCGTTGTAAGTTATTTCTCTTGGTTGTAAATGTATTGTTGTTGTTGATATATCTTTCATGAAGCTAATAAAATCTCTCTCTCTCTCTCTCTCTCTCTCTCTCTCTCTCTCTCTTTGGGTTTCCCCACATTGGGGTTTTCCTTGGCATTGCCTAAATTTCTGAGTATTTCTAGGTTGAATGGTTGTTGTTCATTGTGTTTATTCCACTTCAAAATTGTTTAGCGATGTGTATTTCTTCTTATGGCAATTTCTGAATGTGGGTTTAGACATTTCAGAGTTCATAGAAGACACTTATCTCTAGGTTTCTAAGTGAATGACAGAATATAGTTTTGTTGATTTTGTCATTTAAATTTCTACATGGTATCAGAGCTTGGGCTCTGAGTGACATTAAAAAGTGAGATATTTGGGCAAGGGTTGAAGGGGGAAATATATTGTTTGTTTTCCTTTGAATAGTGGCAGTGAATATAGTTGCATGCATGAGATTTGAGGATCGATTGGATGGAATTTCCAACTATTTGCAGTGGAAGGTTTGGATGTCAGTTGTTCTCAAGGAGAACAAGATTTGGAACTATGTCAGTTATGTTGTTCTGGCTCCCACAGCAAATCCTGTTGCTTTGGATTTGCATGAAGTAAAGGAATCCAAAGCTTAGAGGATTATTCTGGATGGGGTGAAGGACCACCTTATTGATGTCGAGCCCCCCTTCTCCCCAAAGGGATGTGTGACCTCCCGGTGTAGGATCTCTGATTCTTGAGTCAAGTGACTCTCTGGAACCTTAATGGTTCCCTTATGTATCTAAACATGGGCCCTTTCGGCGCCTTGGTGCAGCTCTGATAGCACCCACGACCTTTCCTTTCGCTCTTCTACGAAATCTCAGAGTACTCAGTGTTAGGTCTTTTTCTAATAAGCCCCCTCTTGATACGACCTTGGGTGGTGGCATCTCGTGACCACGCAATTACAGGCGCGGCCAATAGCGGTTTGGGATCAAACTTCTTTTTGGCCCGCAATTCTCCTCGAACCTCCACGTCACCTCTTAGCAAAACCATGGTATGGATAGTGGCTCGCCGTGAATGTTTTAAAGTCCGCGCACTTCCTGTCCCCGCAATGTTACAAGACCGACGATCTCCCAATATTGAAGGTACTGTCTGAACTGACGATTCATATCTGCGCCTTTCAAATCTACAAACCAGATATGTCCCTATTAAATCAACGGTTGCAATCTCCTTCGCAATTCCGGACTTTGGAATTTTGAAATCTCAAACCTCACTTTCCTTCGTATGTCAATCTTTCAGAGTTGACGATCTGCGGACACCTGTCCTCCAATCAACGGTCCTGCCTTCACTTCGGGTGTTTGACCTTTCAACTCAGATCAACAGTCTTGCGGCCCTCTACTCGTTCAACAGTCGAAATATCCTCCGAGTCTTCGGACTTCTGAGATCTCAAATTTCAAACTTCACCCTTCTTCCCAATGCCTTTTATCCGAAGGCTATAATCCACTGACGCGTGTCCTACTGATCTGACAATTGAGGATTACTTCAGGTCTTTACCCGGAATGCATGGATTTATGCCACATCTCTCTTAGACCCGACAACTACGAATCACTTCGGGACTTTACCCGGAGTCCACCGATTCACGCCACGTCTCCTCTAGATCTGGTGGTCCAGATTTACTTCAGATCTTCGGGAATCTCAAGTTTCAGACTTGCCTCCACCTGATCATACGATATCTGATGCCTCAGATTCACTTGGTTGACCCAACTCCTGAGGTTCACTTCGGAAGATCTGACGGCTCAGGTTTGCTTCGGATAATCGAACGACTGATATTTCACTTCGGCTTTTCGTCTCTTCGGGCTTCGAAAATATCAAGTCCCAAACCTTGAAAGGTCCTCTCTTATGTGTGTGCAAAGTGTTAAGGCTCGTGCACCTTACATAGATCAGACGGTTGTTGATCCTTTGCTCTATGATCCAACAGCCACTGTCGCTCCTCCTCATGAGCTTCTGATTTCTTCCAACTTAGAAGATTTATCAGTCTTCAAAGGTTTCAAACCTTTGTTCCTCCTACGAGTCCGACTCTTGGATCTCGTCAACACTTCTGAAAATTGTTATCCCTTTTGAGCTTGATCCTTAAAGGATTTTGACTTCCCACTCACTCCTTGCATTCTCAAGATTTCGATAACTCAAATCGAAGGATTTCTTGAAAAGAAATTATTCTCGCCCACCTGACGTTCCTTTGTTCTGGTTCTTCAACACTTGCTCACTTCTTGATGTTGTGCACTTCTTGCGCCTGGTCTAAGTTTTCTTTGTTCTCTCTAAATTCCTTTGAGTCAATCTGAGACTCAATCGACGCACTCCTTGCATTCGAGATGCACGCCTTGCATACGAGTTTCAGAAGAGAAACAATTGAAACTTATCTAGTTTCATCACAAAGTCATATGATCAACTCTTGAACAATTACACATGAACGAAATGAAATAAACAACATACACAAAATATAACATTCATTCATTCACACATCAAATGAACACAGTCCAAGGATTTGGGACAATTTTGTCTGTTCTATTCATTCATGAAAACAAATTACATAATATTGTAGTTCTTTCCTGCGTCTTTCTTCTACTCTACTTTGTTCTACTGATCTCTATCTCTGTCTCATGATCTCCTAATCTAATAAAAAAAACTCATCTCTATACAAAAAGATCTCTCTTTTTTACAAAAGAGGGCTCTATGAGCTTATCCTCTCTAGCGGCTTAGTGCCATCAACATTTCCGTTAAGACACCTTAACCCTATGACTCATTACATTGAACAGAGATCCAGACCTGACACAAATCTAGACCTGCTTACAGTCGATTATTTCGATGAACCCATCCACACTTATCCAAAGGCATGGCTTTGGCATTTATCGACCTTACACATAAATTAACTTAATTTTATAATTTGAATTTTGAAAACGAGAGGGTCGGTGCCTCTCCCTATCGCCAAATGTGTGATGACGTGTTGATTTGTTAATGCATCTGTCGAGTCGGAAAGATGCTCCTACATCATACTCCACTATTGTGAAAAATTCATGAGCTCCCCAGATCTGTTGAAATCCACTTGGATCCCAAACTCTTACTTGGAGTTGTCTACCTGCTCCTCTACTTTGTTGTTGTTGGTGGTGGTGGTGCTTCCCTGCTACTATGGTAGGATCTCTTCTACTCAACTTCTCCTTGCTAACAGTTTTCTCTGTTGACCTCAACATCAGCTTTCTGATCTCTTCTATCACCCTGTCCAGCTGCTCCAGTGGTTGGCTCTTCTTATGCAGTGTTCTCTGCTGCACTTCCTCCTCTCCATACTTATCAATGCGAAGATATACTTGATCTCTCATGTTTTCTTCATCTCCTCTTGTGGCACTAGTTTTCCACTCTGTTGCAGACTTCAATTCTACAGTCTCCTTACCGAATTGTTGCTCAGCTTCTTCCTCTGACATATTGGTTTCTGTCATCTCCTCTTGTGTTGGCATATCTCCATCTTCTATCAGCTCTTCCTCTGGCTGGAATTTTTCTCCCTCTTCTGTTGCATGCTTCAGTGTTGCAGTCATCATCTGTTCAACTTCCTGGCTGAAATTTCTGAGCAATTATGACGAATGCTCTTCTATTGCAATCTTCGTGACTGTCTTCTGGCAGCAATCTTCTGGTTTTGGATTGTCCAACCAATCCTCCAACATCTTCATCTCTTTCTCCCATTGAGTGAGAAATTCATTTGAATTCTCCTCTTTTTCTGTTGGGGTAGACATCAGTTTATGTTCTTTCTCCTCTTTGATAGTCTCTGCTAGTTGTCCTTCTATTGTTTCTCCCGCAACACATCCTCTAGCCCCAACTGGGCTACTTGGTAGGAATATCTCAATTCCTCCAATGATCAAAATACTCCTCTAATCCACCTCCACCATCTCCCCTTGCTAATATGAACTCTCAATTGAGTTCATGAGACTTTCAAACAGTCTCCTCTCACTTCTCTTGCCCACCTGGAAACTTGAGATTTTTCTTTTTCTCTCCCGGAAGTCTATGAGATCCTCCAAATATTCCATCTCATTTCCCACCTGACAATTTGAACTTTCATTACTGCTCCTCTGGCAGTATATGAGACCTTACACTGATCTCTTTCCATTGCCCACCTGGCAACTAGAAAGTCCATTTCTGCCCTCATGGCAGTTTATGAAATCCTCTGCTAATCTCATATCATTGCCCACTTGACAATTTGATAGCTCACTGCTACCCTTCTAGCAGTCTTTGAGATCATCCACTGATCTTTTTTCCTCATTATCACTGAGACTCTTCCCAATTTCTGGCTCACAGATGTGAACCACTTCCTCATCTTTATCACTGAGGTTTTTAGCATGCCTCGGCCACCTTTTCAACATTTGTTGCTGCCTTCTGGACATCAACTTCTGGATATCAACTTCTGGACAGGCCATTTTACTTTCCTCTTCAAAGGCCATTCATATGTCCAGTGTACATTTGCATCATGATGCATCTTCAATGCTAGCCTCTCCATCTTTTCTCTTATTTTTGTGAGCTCTTTATCTATCTCAACTTTGTTTTTCTATTGGTGGTCCTTGCCCTGACCACCCATATGGCCTTCAATAGCCATTTTCCACCCTCTGTTTTCAACTCATCCAACTTTCTACCATTTACTGCACACCTTGCTAGAAATGACACACAGAGCATCAGTGCTTTGTCTCCTTCTCACCTGTTGTCTACATGCAAACTTTAGATTCTAATATCATTCAACGTTATGATATTATCTTCTTCACCTCCTCACTTTTTTGCCTGTTGTCTGCAAGCAAAATATCAACTCTGATACCACCTGATGCAGACCCCCCCTTCTCCCCAAAGGGTTGTGTGACCTCCCAGTCTAGGATCTTTGATTCTTAAGTCAAGTGACTCTATGCAACCTTAATGGTTCCCTTCTGTATCTAAACACAGGCCCTTTCAGTGCCTTGGTGCAGGTCTGATAGCACCCACGACCTCCCCTTTCTCTCTTATGCGAAATCTCAGAGTACTGGGCGTTAGCTCTTTTTCTGATAAGACCCCTTTTGATATGACCTTAGGCGGTGGCCTCTCGCGGCCACACGATTGCGGGCGTGACCAATAGCGGTTTGGGATCAAACTACTTTTCGGCCCGCAATTATCCTCAAACCTCCATGTGTCCTCTTGGCGAAACCATAGTATGGATTGCGGCCCACCCTCGATGTTTTAAAATCCGTGCACTTCATGTCCCCTCAATGTTACGGGACCGTCGATCTCCCAATCTTGACGGTACTGTCTGAACTGACGGTTCATATTTTCGTCTTTCAAATCTATGGACCATATCTATCCCTCTTAAATGAATGGCTGCAATCTCCTTCGCAATTCCGGACTTCGAACTTTTGAAATCTCAAACCTCATTTTCCTATGTACGTCAATCTTCCGGAGTTGATGATCTGTGGACACCTGTCCTCCAATCAACAGTCATGCCTTCACTTTAGGTGTTTGACCCTTCAACTCGGATCAACGGTCCTGCAGCCCTCTTCTCGATCAATGGTCAAAATCCCCTCCGGGTCTTTGAACTTCTGAGATCTCAAATCTCAAACTTCACCCTTCTTCCCAATGCCTTTTATCTGAAGGCTATAATCCATTGACACTTGTTCTATTGATCTGACGATCGAGGATTACTTCAGATCTTTACCCAAAGTGCATGGATTTATGCCACATCTCTCTTAGATCCGACAGCTATGAATCACTTCGGGAATTTACCCGGAGTCCATGTATTCATGCCACGTATCCTCTAGATCTGGCAGTCCAGATTTACTTCGGATCTTCCTGAATCTCAAGTTTCAAACTTGCCTCCTCCTGAGCTTACGATATCTGACAGCTCAGATTCACTTGGTCTATCCAACACCTAAGTTTCACTTCAGACGATCCGACAGCTCGGGTCTGCTTCGGATGATCGAACGACTGAGATTTCACTTCAGCTTTATGGCTCTTCAGGCTTCAGAAATCTCGAGTCTCAAACCTTGATAGGTTCTCTCTTCTGTGTGTGTGAAGCATTAAGGCTCGTGCATCTGACACATATCAGACGGTTGTTGATCATTTTCTCTATGATCCAACGACCATTGTCGCTCCTCCTCCTGAGCTTCTAATTTATTCCGACTTAGAATATTTATTAGTCTTCAAAGGTTTCGAACCTTTGCTCCTCCTATGAGTCCGACTCTTGGATCTCGTCAACACTTCTGAAAAGTGTTATCCCTTCTGAGCTTGATCCTTAAAGGATTCTGACTTCCCACACGCTCCTTGCATTCTCGGGATTTCGATAACTCAAATCGAAGGATTTCTTGAAAAGAAACTCTTCTCGCCCACATGGCGTTCCTCTATTATGGTTCTTCGACGCTTGGTCACTTCTTGATGTTGTGCACTCCTTGCGCCCGATCTAAGTTTCCTATGTTCTCTCTGAACTCCTATGAGTCAATCTGAGACTCAATCGACGCACTCCTTGCATTCGAGATGCACGCCTTGCATACAAGTTTCAGAAGAGAAACAGTTGAAACTTATCCAGTTTTGTCACGAACTCATACGATCAACTCTTGAACAATCACACATGAACGAAATGAAATAAACGACATACACATGATATAACATTCATTCATTCACACATCAAATGAACACGGTCCAAGGATTTGGGACAATTATGTCTGTTCTATTCATTCATGAAAACAAATTACATAATATTGCAGTTCTTTCCTGCGTCTTTCTTCTAATCTATTATGTTCTACTAATCTCTATCTCTATCTCATGATCTCCTAATCTAATCAAAAAAACTCATCTCTATACAAAAAGATCTCTTTTTTTTACAAAAGAGGGCTCTATGAGTTTATCCTCTCCACCACCTTAATGCCATCAACATTTCCATTAAGACACCTTAACCCTATGACTCATTACATTGAAAAGAGATCCAGACCTGGCACGGATCTAGCCTGCTTACAGTGGATTATTTCTATGAACCCATCCACACCTGTCCAAAGCCATGGCTTTGGCATTTATCGACCTTACACATAAATTAACTTAATTTTATAATTCGAATTTTGAAAACGAGAGGGTCGGTGCCTCTCCCTATCTCCAAATGTGTGTTGACGTGTTGATTTGTTAACGCATATGTCGAGTCGGAAAGATGCTCCTGCATCACTTATCCCACACTTGGTTGAGAAGAAGACAGCCAAAGAGATGTGGGATGCACTTAAGAACTTATTTGAGGTGAAGAATGAAAACTGGAAGATGGCTTTGAAAGATAAGTTGCATGATACCAAGATGGGTAAGGGGGAGAGTGTGTCTTCTTATCTTACCCGGGTAGCTCAAGTGAAAGATGAGTTGGCTGCAGTTGGGGAGGTCATATCGGATTTAAAGCTGGTGAGGATAGCCTTGAAAAGTTTCACCAAGGAATGGGAAGTCTTCGTGAAGTGTGTGGTGTGTCGTGAGTAGCTTCTAGATTGGAGTACATTGTGGGACGATTTCACTCAAGAGGAGATCCGGGAGGGATCTCATAGCAGTGGTCAAAAGGAAGACAGTGCTGAGGAGAATAGTGATCTTGTTGCAAAGAGCAAGAAAAAAGGAAATTTTGGGAGGGACTTGAGTAAAGTCAGATGCTATTGTTGTAACCAGTTGGGGCACCTTGCTTCTCATTGTCCTGAGAGGAAGAAGAAGGAACAGGAAGGGCTTGAGACAGCTGCTATAGCACCCATAGAGGACTTTTCTTTCAAGTATGACAAGGAATTTTATTTGGTCACTCTAGTATCCAGTGTCGATAGTGGAGGATTTGGGGGTGATTTCATATGGATTGTTAATAGTGAAGCCGCTTGTCACATGACAGGAATCTGGCAAGTATTCATTTTTAACATAGAGACAGGTCTTGACCCACTGATGGAGAGTAAAGGTGGTATGGCGTGAGTTGTACGTGGAGTTGGAAGGGTTAGATTCTGACTCGAGTATGGAGGATTTTGTAACAACCCTAATTAATTAATTAATTGTCATAATTAAATATTTTTTTAATGTATATTAGTTTAATTAATTAATCAATTAATTGCCCTCATTAAATATTTGTTGAATGTATATTAGTTTAATTAATTAATTAATTAATTATCATGATTAAATATTTGTTTAAGGAATATTGGTTTAATAAATTAATAATTTTCATTTTTGAGACTTAGTGTATCGGTAGATGGACCCATTAATAAAAAAGGGAATGAGGTGGTTGAGACTTAATGAAGGGGATAAGGTGGTTGGGACTTAATAGGGGGGATAAGGCGGTGAATAATGAGGAAGGGAGCATAAGGCAAGGGGGAAACACTCGTGAAGGGGCTTCTATTGTTTTTGGGTAAGATTTTCATATGAGAAAAGGAGAAGGTGAACAAAGGGAGTTTTAGACTGGATATGTATTTTCTAGATTTACTAGCAGCTTGCTTGAGGAGCTTGCTTGAGGACTTTCACAGGGGGCACATGTTGCTGGGAATTTTGGGCTCGGGGGCCAAGAGACCGTAAGGAATCCTAAAACTAGGGAGCCGGATAGGTTGTTCCTAGTTGGCTGGGAGGTTAGTCAATTTTGGGTAGAGCTTCAACTTGGGCACAGAGTTGGAGAACAACATCAATTTGAGATATTTTCATTATTATGTTGTGGTCATTATTGTTATGTTTTTCATGTTCATTATTTATATATTATTCATAACAACTATGTTGAATATGTGGTTTATTATCATGTTGTTCATAAATTTTAATTCTGTTGAACGGGGTTATTTGTTGAATAATGAATGGTTATATGTTGAATAATGAATGGTTATATGCTGACTAATAAATTGTAAAGAATTTAGGATAACATTTAAATGTTTTAAATTTATGTTTTTAAGGCTTTGTTGGAGAGAACTTATAGATTCTTGGAGTTTGATGGAGTTCTCTTTGTTCCAGGGTTGAGGGTTATCTTGCTCTCAGTGCTAGCCTTGGAGAATGATGGATATTGTACATTGTTCAAGAGGAGACATGTATTTATTTACATGGGGGGAGTGAACCCGATGGAACCACAACTGATTAGTGATCGGGTGGATAAGTTGTATATGTTGCGAGAATAACCTTCAGGATATGATTCAACGTTGGATGAGGCGCAGGAGGCTCCTGAAACTGCAGTGGGCCCAAGGATTCAATATTGCATTCCGATAGAAGAGAGGGATCCTCTTTTGAGCACCGACAGGAGGCTCTGCTGGTGTGATCGAACCGATACTCAAGGTGGAGTGGATTCTCCTAGGAGCTCAGGGTTTAAAGTAGTTGTCAGGAAGATGTCTTCTGATTCGAGTTTTGTGCAGGTGTTGAGAATGGCTCCAGGTTCAGAGGGAGCTCCTACTGAGTACAGTGTGATGGGACTGGATGATGGTGATGGTAGCGAGTACATCCATCGCTAAGAGGGAGTGTTAGATTTTTAGCTCAGGAGGTACTCCGCATTTATGTCTTGTATGCAGAAGTAACCTAGTACCTACACTACTAGACACTTGACTTTGTAATGGGTTTTTATAAAATTGTGATAAGTGGTTCTTTTATTAAAGTGACTTTTTAATAAAGTGCACCTTCTAATATTAAAATGACTTTATCTCATAAAGTGCACTTATGTTATAAAGTGAAAATGTACTTTAATATTTTAAAGTGATTTATTTTGGAGGGAACGAATCATGACCCTTGATCTTGTAAAGGCAAGATTAGATTTTGGCCATTAGATTTAGGGTTGGAGAAGGTGAAGGGTCACTTTCAAACTATAAGAGAATGCATTGGGTAGTGTGCAAGACACATTGAGAAAGAGTTTGAGAGAGATTTTCCGAGAGAGCTTGAGAGAGGAAAGAGGGCAGCAAGGAGGGTGCATTTCCCAAGAGAGATTTTCGAGAGAGCTTGAGAGAGGAAAGAGGGCAGCAAGGAGGGTGCATTTCCCAAGAGAGATTGGGCACAAATACCAAGGGAGTTTTCTGTGTGAGAGTGTTGGAACTTTCTGTTGTTAGAGAGGTTGTATTGTATGGATCTTTACAGTCTGTACAATCCATACAGAAGGCACAGATTTTGAGGTAGTTTGCTACACACAAATCGAGACAACTTTTCTAGTGTTTTATGTTGGTGAAGAGGACACTTATTTGTTGTTGTCTGTACAACTGTTAGTTGGCACATATTTCAAGGTGTTGAAAGAGGGCAAATCCATACAACAGTATGGATTTTCTGGGCACAAATTTCGAGGCAAAAATTTGAAACTGTTGGGTGATGTAAGTTATTTCTTTTGGTTGTAAATGTATTGTTGTTGCTGATATATATTTCCTGAAGCTAATAAAATCTCTCTCTCTCTTTGAGTTTCCCCGCATTGGGGTTTTCCCTAGCATTATCTAAATTTCTGAGTATTTCTAAGTTGAATGGTTGTTGTTCATTGTGTTTATTCCGCTACAAAATAGCTTAGCAATGTGTATTTCTACTTATGGTAATTTATGAATGTGGGTTTAGACATTTCAGAGTTCATAGAAGACAATTATCTCTAGGTTGCTAAGTATATGACAGAATATAGTCTTGTTGATTTTGTCATTTAAATTTCTACACTAGGTAAGTGTGGAGCAAGAGTTGTCATTTATTTGAATGATCATATTTTTTCTTGAAATATGGCACTGACCTTGGAACCAATAATAGCACCAAATTTTATGATTTATGGATATTGATGAATACAATTATAGATAAAGAAATAAAAAAACTTGCAAGTGTTGGGTGACTCCAAATCGCCGATGGAAAGGGCAAATGGAAAGTGTTGGGTGACTCCAAATCGTCGATGGAAAGGGCAAATGGCAAGTGTCAGATCACTAATATGGCTCTAAGACCTATCATACATATAGTTATGGAGGTAAAAAGCCATTTAGATTTAATCTCCTTCAATCATATATTCAAGAAAATCAACTCAAAGCAGAGTCTCTTTCTAAGGCTGCTCTCTCTTTGGAGGAAGGAACATTGGTTGTGCAAGAATTTAAGGGGGGAGAACTCTTCTGAATCTGCAATATATTTTTTTCGATCTCTTGATCTGATGTAGAAACATTGGTTGTGCAAGAATTTAAGGGGGTGTCTCTTTCTAAGGCTGCTCTCTCTTTGGAGAAGGAACATTGGTTGTGCAAGAATTTAAGGGGGGCGAACTCTCTTCTGAATCTGCAATATATTTTTTCCGATCTCTTGATCTGATGTAGAAACATTGGTTGTGCAAGAATTTAAGGGGGGAGAACTCGCTTCTGAATCTGCAATATCTTTTTTCTGATCTCTTGATTTGATGTAGGAAGTTTAATATAAATAAGTGGTGTGAAGGGAGTGATTCCATGTGTCATTTTAGCTCTGTTTTGTTGTTCTCATAATTTGAGAGGTTTTTTTAAATGGACCTGGTCTATCTTTGGATGACTGTAATAAGTAGAGGATGGATAGGCTTAAGACTTTTCTAACTTTTGAACAAGAGCTGTGAGGCTATGTTGATGCATATTTTGATTTCTATTATGAAATATCAAATATAATCAAAAAAATTCTTGGAAAATAAAAAGATTCAAGGCACTAAAGTCATTTTTAATTTCAATATTTAAACTTGATATTTTTCATATTTCTAAATGCGGATCTGCACTTGTAAGGGCAGGATTTTGTGTTCTAACAGCAGAATTACACACTTCCCAAGGCAAAAAAATCATCATTAGGTGTAAATCTACATTTTGGCTCGCTGCTTAATGTGTTTTAATACAGATTACAAGTCTGATAATTTAAATTAGAGCAAGCATTTGTTGCAGTTTGCAGTTCACACTTCTCTTACAAGTTGCATAGGGATTCCCCCAATGGTTCGTAAGCACTAACCCAAAGTGCAAGGACTCTATACGAAATGACTATACATTCTCTAGTTACCTTGGAACTATTTCAGTTTCAAACTATTGAATTTGAAGCAGTTGCAAGAACCATTCTCAAGGAGGATGGCAAAGACCCTAGCTGAGATCTAGGGCCCCCAATGCACTCCTGGGGATTTGGTCTGGGACCAAACAGTCAGTGCCATGGCAAAAGATCCTTGTAAGGGCCCCTAGTAGATGACTGGGGTTCTTGGTCTGGAACCAAGCAGTAAAGACCCCTGAGAGGGCCCCCAGTATATGACTGGGGTTCTTGGTCTGGGACCAAGCAGTTAAAGTCCCTAGATATGTCTAGGGCCCCTAGAAATGTTCCAAGGTACCCATACCTAGGGCATGGGTTGATCCTTGGTCTTGCACCTTGGTGGATAATTCCCTAGAAATGTTCTGGGGCAACTTGATCCTTGATTAGGTGTTTGTTGGTGTATGACCCTCTTTGAAGGTGGGCATGACCACATGAGGGATGTATCCCATATGCAGTGATGATAAAGTTAGAAAGGTCACCTTGAGAATTATATGGACTTGTGTAAACCTCTCTTAAACCCTCCTCTCTTGATTTTGTTAGGCTTGAGTTTGTCTGGGCTTTGTGTGTTGTACTTTTAGGGGTTAATACAAGAAATAATTAATAAATGGAAATTGAAAAATATATTTAATTAATATTTATATTAATTAAATATATTAATTTTATTGTTAGTTCTTTTAATGAGCCCTCGCCTTTTAGTATAAATAAAGACCCCTCATTCTTATTTTTTATCATCTTGATTCTCTCTCTCTTAAAAGTGTGACGCCTTGTACTCTTGCATTAGTTCGGCGTCTTTCTAAAATTGATTGGCCTCCTCTTGTGATTGCTTGGCCTCCTCTTGCAGCAGATCGACCTCCTCTTGATAGCTCAGCCTCCTCTTGTATCAGATTGACCTCCTCGTGTGACAGCTCGACCTCCTCCTGCTATAGATCTCCCTCCATGCAACCTAGTTGTTTCTTTGATGGCAGTCTTCTGACTTTTTGACAGGGTTCTTGATCTAGGTCTTGTTGATTGTTGTTTTGTTGTCTGGAGTATAGAGAGTGTCTCTTGTTGTTGAGTTTACTATGTTGTAACCAATCAAGGAACAAACCCTTGTTATGTCTGCCATCTCATAACTGAGTGCTTTGTGAGGGCCGCAACACATTAAGAAAGGTGCTTGGGCCATCCTTAAGACAGATGTTTCAACATCCTAGCTGTTGTGATCTTGTATGAGGGTTTGTGCAGTGTTTCTAAGTGAAGTTCTAGTGGAGGTTTGATAGTCCTATAAATTCTCTTTGACAAGAGATCTCACCCATGAGGTAGATCTATGATCTTGCACTTGTTCTGAGCATAAATTCTGAGGCTATTCATCTCTTATGTGTGGCATGAACACCTTTAGTGATCAGAGGTAAGACTCCAAGGTAAGCTACTTATCGAGATTTATATCAAATCTACTATTTTTTGTTAGATCTGTTTCAGATGCATAGTTGAATATATTTATTTCAAAACTAGCAATCTAGATCTAATCCTATGATGTTTGCTTACTAAGGAATAGTTTTGTTTATCAGTTCAGATTTGAGTATTGTGCATACTCAGAACTTGGTTGTTGATCTTTCTCTTCAGTGTTATATTAATTTATTGTCCTAAGGGTGTAGTTTGATAGTTCTTCTAACTGAAATTTTAAAAGATATTTATGTTTTTGCTTTACTTCTTCTCTATTTCTAACATGGTTTCAGGGCATAGGGTGTGAAGAGAGCTCAAGGACATAAAGTTGACCCTGCATAGATCCATCTTTGTTAGGGTTGTTTTGCAGAGATCTCAGCATGGTCTCCTCATCAGTTAAAGTAGAAGACAGACTTGTAGGGGTTGCCAACTTCAATGCTTGAAAATGAAAAATAGTAAACATTCTTGAAGAGAATGACCTAGAAGAGTTGATCTCTAGGGAGATTGAAGAACCTACCTCAAACACAGCAAGAGCAACATACAAAAGGAAACAAATCAAGGCTAAGAGAATCATTTTTTATTCTGTCAATAACAACATGATGCTCATCATTGGTCATCTAAGGACTATCAAAGATTGTTTTGATACCTTGGCAAACCTCTATGAAAAGAAGGCACCAACTTAGAAAAGAATTTTGAAGAAACAATTACGTACTTTGAAAATGGAAAAAAATAATACAATAGCCACCTTCTTCTCGAAGATTGCTCAAACCAAAGATCAACTTATTGCAATAGGAGTTCTTGTAGATGATGATGACCTTGTTCAAACAGCATTTGATGGACTTCCTGATTCTTGGGGATTTTTTCTTGCATCTGTAAATGGAAGAGAATCACAACCAAATTTTGAAAGATTATGGCATGACTGCTTAGAAGAAGAAAGAAGACTAAACAATAGAAATGATCATTCAATTCTAAAAGATTATGCCCTTGCAGCAAAGACCAAGAAATGGAAGAAGTTCCCTAAATCAAAAGGCAAAGGTAAGAAACCCTAAGGTAAGCTATCTCATCTCAATCCTTATTTATCTAAAGTTAAATGTTTTAACTGCAATAAGCTAGGACATTATGCAAGAGATTGCAAGAATCCTCCCTCTCAGCAGAAAATAATAGGAAGATTCCAAGCCTCAGTGGTCACTGAAGAGGCTAAACCTCAAGAGGAGCCTCAAAGAAGACAAACCAGAGCTGTCATCAAAGAGAAAAAACAACAAAAGGAATATTATCTTATCTCATCTCTTTCCGGCACTATTACCAAGTCAAAGGAGATTTGGTTAATAGACAGCGGTGCTTCGAGACACATGACAGGTTTCAAACAAAACCTTGCAAACTATCAAGACAAAAAATTCAAGGCAAAGGTGGAACTAGATGATGATGGCACCTATGACATAAAAGGTTTTGGATCTACCTCTTTTCGATTTTGATCAGGGAATATCTTTCATATTAATGGAATTCTTTGTCCCTGGTTTAAAGAAAAATCTAATCTATGTTCCAGTTTTAGAAAGTAAAGGTTACTCGGTAGCTTTCTCCAAAAGGAAAACCCTCTTGTGGTCCTCTAATAAAAATATAAGCACTGCTATAACTATTGGAATTCGTGAGAGTGGACTTTATAAGATTTCATGTCAGGTTGTTCAAGCTCTAGTTCACAAGACGGTGAATCCCTGCGAGCTTTGGCACAGAAGACTTGGACATCTCAACTACAATGCTCTTCCAGGTTTGCAAAAGATGGTGACAGGTATGCCTGTATTTTCTTTTGAGCATAATAGTGTTTGTAAAGGATGTTCACTCGGTAAGAATACAAAGAAACCATATCCTCTCAGTAATAGAAAATCAAATGGCATTTTAGATCTAATTCACTCTAATCTTTGTGGGCCCATGACTGTTCCATCTATGAATGGTTGTATTTATTATATCATTTTTATTGATGATTGTTCTCGTAAAACTTGGATTTATTTCTTAAAAACTAAAGATGAATCTTTCAACAGATTTCAAGATTTTAAGAATCTTGTTGAAAATCAAATAGGCAGACACATCCGAGTTTTCAGAACAGATAATGGTAAAGAATTTGACTCCTTCAAATACGACAAACTCTGTCGAGCTTCTGGAATTAAGAGGGAGCTAATTGTGCCATACAACCCTCAGCAGAATGGAGTTGCTGAAAGAAAGAATAGAACTATCTATGAAGCAGCCAGGGCTATGATGTATGACCAAAACTTACCTTTATCTCTTTAGGCCGAGGCTGCCAGCACTGCAGTCTACATTCAAAATAGATGTCCACACAAAGCCCTTGAAGGGAAAACTCATGAAGAAGTTTTCACCGGAACTAAGCCCTCAGTTGATCACTTGAGAATCTTTGGCAATCCAGTCTACATTCACATTCCAAAAGAGAAGAGGATCAAGCTAGAGCCCTCCGGAAATAAAGAAACTTTTGTGGGGTATAGTGAAACCTCAAAAGTTTACAGGATTTATATTCCAGGTCAAAAGTTCATCGAAGTAAGCAGAGACGTGGCTTTTCATGAATAAACAGCTTTTCGTCGAGCCAGAGAACTTTCATGTGATTCAGAGGAGCAGGAAGCTCCACCCAGTAAATTCTTCAGATTCTCCTCTTCCAGATGAGCAGAGGGAGGAAACCTCAGAACTTTCAGTGGATCCCTCAAGGGACACTATTGAGTTTCCAATGGAAATACCTCCTATTAAAAGGAAACCAACTTGGTGCCAAGAAATATTGAAAGAAGCAGAAAAGCATTCAGCTCCTAAGGGCACCTTCAGAGAAAGCAAGAAACCAGATAAGTACTCCAGTCTCATAGCCAATTTAAATACTGTGATTGATACAAAACCTTCCACATTTGTTGAAGCCTCCAAACATCAAGTGTGGAAAGATGCTATGAATGAAGAATATGATTCTATTCTGAAAAATGATGTATGGACTATAGTTCGTAGACCTCATGGCAAATCAATAGTAACTTCAAAATGGCTTTATAAGATAAAGCATGCAGCAAATGGCAATATTGAGAAATACAAGGCGAGATTCGTGGCACATGGTTTCTCTCATAAAGAAGGAATTGACTACGATGAGATTTTTGCTCCAGTTGTCAGATATACTTCAATTAGGATTATCAGCTCTCTTGCAGCAATTTTTGGTTGGAAACTTCACCAGATGGATGTTAAGACTGTTTTTCTTAACAGTGAAGTTGAGCAAGAAGTATATATTGAGCAACCTGAAGGTTTCGTGATACATGATAAAAGATCTCATGTGTGCAAACTCAAGAAAGCCCTGTACCGGTTGAAACAAGCTCCGAGAGCTTGGTATGGTAGAATATGCAGTTTTCTACGAAGTCTTGGATTCACCAAGAGCATAGCAGATCCAAATCTTTATATAAAGATTGTGCAAAATCATCCAGTCATCCTAGTCTTATATGTGGATGATTTGTTCCTCACTGGAGAGGAAAACTTGATAGCTCAAACTAAGAGGGAGCTTTCTACAAAGTTTGAAATGAAAGACTTGGGGCTCATGCATTATTTCTTAGGCTTGGAGATATGGCAGAAACCAGGTGAGATCTTTCTCTCACAAAGTAAATATGCAGTGGATGTGCTCCGCAGATTTGACATGATGGACTGCAAGTCCATGACTACTCCAATGATCTCTAACCTAAATAAACTACAAGATCAAGTTACAGGTTTGGATCCTGAAGATCCCACCCTATATCGGCAGATCATTGGATCCTTGATGTATCTCGTACATACGAGACCAGACATTTGTTATGTGGTAAATGCTCTCAGTCAGTTCATGTGTGAACCGAAGCACATACATATGGTTGTTGTGAAGCATATTCTGAAATATGTTCGGGGAACTATAGCTTATGGTCTCAGATACACTTCTAGTGGAGGTGTAATGCTCCATGGTTTTACAGATTCAAATTGGATGGGCAGTACAATGGATCGGAATAGCACTTCTAGATATTGCTTCAGTTTGGGTTTAGCAATGATTTCCTGGTCCAGCAGGAAACAGGGCTCCATAGCCCAAAGCACTGCAGAAGCATAATACATTGCTACAAGTGCTACTAGCAGAGAAGCAATGTGGCTTAGGAAGCTACTTTCAAACTTGTTCAGCTCAGAGCTCGAACCCACAGTCATTCATTGTGACAATAAGAGTTGTATAAAGCTCACTGAGAATCCAGTGTTTCACTGGACAGATCAAAACACATTGAGATGAGATACCACTATGTACGAGACATGGTTCAGAAGAACGTTCTCAACATACAGTATGTTTTGACAGAGGAACAGACGACAGATATTTTTACCAAGCCATTGTCCCTGACAAAGCTTGTATACTTTTGTGGCAAGCTTGGTGTAGCTGAGAATGCCTCTCTTGATGAGAGAGAGTGTTGAATTTGAAGTAGCTGCAAGAGCCATTCTCAGGGAGGATGGAAAAGACCATAGTTGAGATCTAGGGCCCCCAGTGCACTCCTGGGGATTTGATCTAGGACCAAACAGTCAGTGCCATGACAAAAGACCCTTGTAAGGACCCCCAGTAGATGACTAGGGTTCTTGGTCTAGGACCAAGCAGTAAAGACCCCTGAGAGGGCCCCCAGTATATGACTGGGGTTCTTGGTCTGGGACCAAGCAGTTAAAGTCCCTAGATATGTCTAGGGCCCCTGGAAATGTTCCAGGGTACCCATGCCTGGGGCATGGGTTGATCCTTGGTCTTGCACCTTGGTGGATAAGTCCCCGGAAATGTTCTGGGGCAACCTGATCCTTGATCAAGTGTTTGTTGGTGTATGACCCTCTTTGAAGGTGGGCATGACCACATGAGGGATGTATCTCATATGCAGTGATGATAAAGTTAAAAAGGTCACCCTGAGAATTATATGGACTTGTGTAAACCTCTCCTAAACCCTCCTCTCTTGATCTTGTTGAGCTTGAGTTTGTCTGGGGTTTGTGTGTTGTACTCTTAGGGGTTAATACAAGAAAAAATTAATAAATGGAAATTGAAAAATATATTTAATTAATATTTATATTAATTAAATATATTAATTTTATTGTTATTTCTTTTAATGAGCCCTCACCCTTTAGTATAAATAAAGACC
>JZKD02S1624001.1:24290-66386 GCA_000966675.3 Picea glauca | reverse complement strand
TAAGACAGCCGTTTCCACATCCTAGCTGTTGTGATCTTGTATGAGGGTTTGTGCAGTGTTTCTAAGTGAAGTTCTAGTGGAGGTTTGACAGTCCTATAAATTCTCTTTGACAAGATATCTCACCCATGAGGTAGATCTATGATCTTGCACTTT
The DNA here is from genome assembly GCA_000966675.3 of Picea glauca. NCBI lineage: Eukaryota > Viridiplantae > Streptophyta > Pinopsida > Pinales > Pinaceae > Picea > Picea glauca. The sequence goes on along the minus strand of JZKD02S1624001.1, from coordinate 66,233 downwards.
TTCTGAGCATAAATTCTGAGGCTATTCATCTCTTATGTGTGGCATGAACACCTTCAGTGATCAGAGGTAAGACTCCAAGGTAAGCCACTTATCGAGATTTATATCAGATCTACTATTTTTTGTTAGATCTGTTTCAGATGCATAGTTGAATATATGTATTTCAGAACTAGCAGTCCAGATCTAATCCTATGATGTTTGCTTACTAAGGAATAGTTTTGTTTATCAGTTCAGATCTGAGTATTGTGCATACTCAGAAATTGGTTGTTGATCTTTCTCTTCAGTATTATATTAATTTACTGTCCTAAGGGTGTAGTTTGATAGTTCTTCTAACTGAAATTTTAAAAGATATTTCTGTTTCTGCTTTACTTCTCTATTTCTAACAAAAACATTAACACATTCCTTTAAAGTTAAATCGCATAATACACTAGGCATATAATGCCTATATTTTTGTTTCATTTCAATTGTTTGTGAATAAAAACCTGTAGAATCACTGATCTCTCAGCCTGCATCATCCCCTCACAGGTTCAGTCAGTACCTTCAGTTCAGGAAGCAACTGCAACCCTTTCTTCTAATGACAGGTTTTCAAAATCACATCTGCATTTCTCTGTTTGAAGAATGCTAAAGTCTCTGGTTCCTATATAGCAAAATCTACTGAACCACCTTCCTATCGTTTAATTGGGGGCCTCACCCCCATCTCTCTGTCCCTCACAGAGGCACGGCTGATGCCACAATGCTCGGCCACCCCTTGCCAAAGTCCACATCTTTTTAGCTGTTTTGAAGTCAAACAAATGCACCAACAGGCAGCTGAAGTGCAAAGTAATAAAATTGAATACTTCAATGTTTGTCCAATACGTCCGTCCTAAAATGAGCAGTACCTTTAAAATATCTAATATGAGTTTCCATGAGGTGGGCATATCTCACAACATGCACCATCACTACTTAGTACTCCTCGTTTCAAACCACTTACTTCTGTCATTTCATCTTAAAGTGACTTGAACCATCTCCTCCACAAAACCTAGGTGTTGTAATTGTCCTCTTTCTGTGTCAAATATAAATGAGAAGTATTTATGAAAGTCTCAGTTTATACAGTTAAAAGGTGACATATTAGTTGGCTGCAAACAGTTTTTCATGAAAAACACAAGTCCATGAATGTTTAAGAAAAATCATCTAATAAAAAATTGGTTATGGTGAGGCACTATATAGGTGACTTTGAAAAATTAAACTACTTCAAAAAGTTCATTAGAGGAATGATAAAAGGAATGTTCAAAGTTGAAAAAATGGTCATAGAAAGAAAGAATCTCTTGTTCAGAATAATGAATGAGCGAGAGTATGGAATAGGAAGGCATCAAACAATGTTGAAAAGAATAAACCATGCTACTTCGTTTGATGTTGAAAAGAATAAACCATGCTGCTTAAAGAAGAAACACAGATTGGTCATAAAATTTGTTTCTCTCTGCAAACAAATGAGGAAGAGAAAGATCTGGTCTAGAGAAGAAACAAGATCAAACCAAAGATCTAGATCTCAAAGAAAACTAACAATGACAAATATCTGAGCATATTATGATGTAAACAAAGAAGATCCTATCTCACTTGAGACTAGTCATAATGATAGACAAACTTTTATTTATATATCCCAATCTATGATCAAGGATGAGAAAAGAATACAAAATAGTACCACATGACAAGCATTCTAGTGTTTCTTACACTATGCAAAGTACTGTTGGCAATTATAGTCTAATCCACCTTGTATTATTCAAAGAAAAATAACTCCTGTTGTACTGACAACTTACCAAGCCTAACTCAAACCGATGCCATGCAAAGGAGGGGTTTGACAGGTACAATTAATCACACTAATTTAACACAACTACTTAGTCACACCCCCTTCTCATAGATGGCTCAAGGCATTAAGGTGGTGCAATAGATCTTGTAAGCATGCTATAAAAGAAAACAAGAAATAAGAGCATTTCCTTGGTATAGGATCACGACATGTATTTATGGATATTTATTTTTAATTTAACAACTTTCAGCATCAGTTTGCATCAACATCATTGAATCGACTCTGGATGTTTTATTAAGCCTGTGTTTTCTTTGCAATTAGACATTTTCATGCTTGACTTGATATGGTCAATTTTCTTGGAAGCTGAAAATGACAAATGTATTTGCATTATATTCTTCTGATAGAGAACCCTTTGGAAATAACAACACATGCCAAGGAAGAATGTACACTCTCACTAATCTCTAGAGACACCCGAAGTATATCAAACTTCCCAAGGCAAATACCAGAAACCCTCGAATGTATCTATTGAAACATCTGAGTTTCTTTGTAAAAAATGGAAAAAATTACAACACCACAATAAAACATATATTCAAAGTGATTTGTACAAGAAATGAGTGGGCCATGTGCCAAGAGCAATGTGAATGGTTCCTTTCATTTCATTTTCATGACATGGATGAACTAAACATAAACAGTTAGGCTTCACAAAGAGCAGAAGCTCAAAATGAAAAACAAATGGAAAAGTACTAAAGACAACACATAGCAGTACCTATTTTACCGGGCCCGTTCAATCCAAATGAAGAAGGCAGGACATTGTGCATTCTCCGTACATCAATTGATTACCAAATGATTACACAAATTAAGATATCACCCAATTCAAAGGCAATTTTGTTGATGTATGACTGGTGAATACATGGGTTATATGCTTTCGACATCTGAAATAAGCTGAGATAATCAACTGATATGTCAGATGTAAATGAAAATGTTTTGATGTCAGCTGTAAATGAAAATGTTTTGACGGTTCATCCCTTCCACATCATTTTTCACCACAATCTGATAGGACCACTTTAAGTGAAATGGAGAGACAACATGATATGTCCACAAATATCATGGGAATAAGTCAGCACAGAAGAAGTGGTCTTGCTTAATGGTTTGCATATGCCCATAGTTGTAATATAGATTTCAAGGCACAACAAACCTGGCTTGTAAGAGCCCTAGTTCCAAACTCTTCCATAAGGGTACAGTCCCGAAAGCTAGTTCACACATTGTCTGGCAAAAACTCCCTGAAAAAGGCTCGCTCAAATTCCTGTTCTTGCATCCGTTTCTCTTCAGCTTGCAACTTTCTCAACCTCTTAGATAACGTTTTCGACTTCTTTTGAGTTGTTTTTGCTTGCTTCTGATAAGAGCACAATCTTAGTCAAAAACATGGAAATCAACCAGTAGAACTGAGCTGGAAAATGGTCTATAATGACAAATTTTATATGATAAATGAACTCACCTGGTCATTTTCTTTTGGTGTTGAATTGATCACTGGCTTTAGTTTCTTCTCTGCACCAATTCCTCGCTTATCATGTTTCACATGTGTTTCTATGGGATGCAGTCTGCCCTGATATTTGAAAAGAGAGATCGTTTGAAATAAGAAAGGGAGGAAGGCAGCCTGGGCATAAATTCACCAAGATACTGTAATTCAAAGAAATCTGTACTCTCCCTCATACAGGCACACACATGCACTTGTTTGTTTTTGCAGATTAACTATTTTTGAACAAATGTTTCACTTCCTTTTTCAGAAATGCTTCAAAGAAACATGCCTCTAGGAATTGAACCACTAAGAGTGGAACTCCTTTGGCTTAGGGGCCAGATCTAAGGGGCAGTTATTCCAGCAAAATCATACAAGGTTTGCACCAGGCCTCATCGCTTTGAAACTCTGGGTCCATAGGTGGCATAACCCACAGTGAGAATGGAGAACTAGTGGACAGCTCAACACTCGGTTAAACCCACCAATGAACCAGTGCCCCGTTAGCAAGTGTTTTAACAGTATTTGGTGAAAATATTTGGTGAAAATGTAATTGAAATTTTTACCATATTCACTAAAATTACTGAATTGACAGATAGAGAAATTTCAATTTCAAGTAGATAATGCAAAATGCTTATTCGCTTGCCATAAAATTATTTATCAATGCCTCCTATGAAATAAATCGATGTTTAAGCCGTACAATAATAAACTCCAATTACTCTAGAATTCAAACTAGATTGTTCTGTTTATAAAAGAAATGCCTTATAACCCAATAAGGCATTAGTGTTCGGAACCCATACCTGCTCTGCGGCTCCCAATCCTGTACCTTCCTTCCACCCGCATTTTTTCAGTAACTGGAAACAATACAAACTAATTCAACTTCCGATTCTCAATTTTAGAAATTCTATACATCAAATTGCAAATTTCAACTTCTGTATATTACAACATAAAATAGATCATACAACATAAAATAGATCTAAAAGTATAATAAATTACCTGAAATCCAATATTGGAACACTGGACTGCGTTGCGGGAAATAGAACCCGTCCCTGCTGAATAAAAAGAAGAACTAAAGTCTGACCCTGAAACTGAATCTAACCCTAACCCTAGATGGCTTTGCTCCTCGCCCTCTGCATCTTCCTTCCGCTTGCCCATTTTTAGTCCCACCGGCCTTAAATAAAAATCTAGTAATTTGGCAACTGCGAAAACAAAATAGTGTATTATATATACCGCATGGACCCCTGTCACTGTTCGAAGTGTTCGACTAAATGAATTAGGCATCTCTTTTGTATCATCGGTTATTATTATAGGTATTTATTTTATTGTGCTAAATCTGAATAAACCTGATCTATATGATTATTTCTATGTCGGTGGCAAATATGTTCATGTGAATTTTATTTTTATTTGATTTACATTGGGAAGGGTAGATGTGGCTGTTCATGAGTTATATGATTGTTTATTTATGAGTTTTTGAACTAAGATTTGCGGATACATATTTTTCTATCTTGAATATGTTAAAAAAGGAAATGTTGGTAGCCAAGTACATCTCTAAATTAAGATATATATTTTTTTATCGTTAATATGTTAAAAAAAAAATGTTGGTAGTCAAGTAGATTTCTAAATTACTTTAGTATCATTTCAATCTTATATATGAATATTATTCTCAAGGATGCATGTGCAAAGAACTAAAATACATTTGAATTAAAATACATTTGAATTGGTGATGACATTCAAAATAGACAAAAGTTATTTTTCTTCAAGTAGACATCGCCTTTGATCATAGGATCCTTGAAGAATTTGCATTAGTTGGATTTGGGAAATTTCATAAGCACTATCAAAAAGTTGTTGTGGGGACAATTATGATAATAATATCCAAATGTCTCTTTGATAAGATAGTGATAGAATAGAATTAAAATTGGTTTGGAATATAGAGTCTTGCTATACATTATATAAATAGGATTGTTTTCCTTATTTGTAACCACCTTGGATTTTAGAAGAGAAGTCGCATAATGCCTTTGACCCTATGTGATACAAGAAAGAGTTGGAGAAAGATGAGGAGAAGAGGAATATAAAGATACAACACTGAGTTTAGCCTATCAAGAAAAATAAAAAGAGTAGTATATCTTAACATTTTAGGTAAAAAAAAACAAGCAATACACTACAATGAATCTATATTGTAAGCAGAACATAAGCTCTCGACTATATAGAAGATTCGATGTTGGGTGTTCCTCTAAAGTTAAAGGACTTATTTGTCTCCTCCCATATGCATGAATAATGTAGTAAGACAAAAAGATCATTAATGGAGTTAGATCTTAATGAAGTGCACTTTTTGAAGATAGAGTTACTATGAAACTTTGTCATATTCTATTATTTGAGAGCATTCACCACTAAAATTTGTTATGTATAAACATTATTCATGGAGAATTGAGTATTGACATATTATAAATATATACTTTAACATGGAGGAAAAAGATTTGAAACTTAATATTTCTTAAGCAAAAATAAAGACTTAACCATATTATAACAAATGAAAAATGTCCATGAGTATAAAGTTTCACAAGACCTTGTTTAGATCTTAATGAAGTGTATTTTGTATTTTTTGAAGATATAGTTACTATGAAACTCTATGCCATATTCTATTCTTTGAGGGCATTCACCACTAAAATTTGTTATGTATAAACATTGTTCATTGAAATGTGGAGAATTGAGTATTGACATATTATAAATGTATACTTTAACATGGAGAAAAAAGATTTGAAACTTAATATTTCTTAAGCAAAAATAAAGACTTGACCATATCACAACAAAAGGAAAATGTCCATGAGTATAAAGTTTCACAACACCTTATCTAAATAGCCTCCAACACTTTATTGTAAGGCCTTCCCAATTTTCTATTATTACAATATAAACATTAATATGTTAAATATTTTACTCACATACTCTAATAATCTCTTTGTTTACTCATTATTTTTCCTACATTTTTACTTATTTTTTATACTTTAATGATTCAACAACAAACTTATATCTTCAATTTTTCATTGTGTCACTTTAGTTCCATGCCCCTATTTGACTTCCTCATAGGTGTTATTCACGTTAATCTAGTCCATGCATGCTCGCACACATTGATTTGCAATGCACTACTTTGATTTGACAATGTTTGTATACACTTTAGTATACATTTTCTCATGTAACTTCTCATTAATATACATTCTCTCATGTTCAATCATACTTGTACCCTTTCTGTGTGTTCAGTCCTTCTTGTACTATTCCTTCCTAGTTTACCTTCACCTTTGTTACCTTCCTACACACATTCGTTTTAATTTAATGGTGCTCCGTGTTCCTGTGTGTTGTCCTGCACACATTCATCTTTTATTATTTTAGTTCTATTAACTTGTGTGCTTTTCACAACGGTCCAAACTAAACAAATTTTGTTTATAGTTGTCATAAAACAAGTTGCCCCTATTCTCTGGATGTAGGACATGAAAATGGTAACTACTTGGTCAATAAATGGTGCAAGATCTCGGGGAGTTATCTATGAAGGAATTGCTCAACATCATCGTGTTGAATTTGTGCATTTTCTACTTGCAAATGATATGTCTTATGCTTTAAGGTGGCTTTGTTTTGTAGGCATCATGCATCATAAATCACAACAGGCCCATTTGTACACATTTGTTGTCATTATGTTGTTATTACATCATTCTTATATAGGTATATCATGAAGTTGCACAATTTTTATTGCACTTGTCATATAATGATCCATATAACAACTTTGTTTTTCTCTACACTTTGCAAACAAAATGATAGTACACTACTTGCACTATAATTATGAAGATTAAGGAACACTGAGTTACTATTAATATACCAACAAATATTTAGTGGTTGGGATGGGTGTCGTTGTGCAGAGAATTCAAATTTAAACATTGATGTGTGTAGAGTCCTTGTGTATGTGTGTGAGGGGAGGTGTTTGACCTCCTAAAATTGGTTTCCCTCCAACAAAAAGACTTAAGACATGTCCAACAAACCAAATTGATTTAAATTAACGTCATTATATCCTTTTATTAATAAATAACAATGTTTGTGCTACCTTAGAGGTAAGTCATATGGTCATAACTCATGATGAAAAAAAAAAACAATATGCTCGTAGAGTCATACATAAATGCATAAGATGGAGGTCTTCTCTTTTAATACCTCAATATCATTGCCAACAAATAAAATGATATATGGAACACATGGGTTCTCTCTATGCAACAACTTGATGCAAGGTGGTGTAGCCAAAGCTTGAGATTCATTCACAAGATCAAATAAACCATGCAAACACAGGAGAATGGAAAAATAAATCTCTTTTATTCCTTCTCCATCCTAACTATTACAATCGAAATTCAACCCCTTATAACTACAAACAACTAATTTTAGAAAAACAACTAATTTTAGAAAAACAACTATTTTTTAGAAAAACAACTAAATTTAGAAAATTATCGCATGACTCTAAAAATGACCACTAACTAATAGCTAAATAGTGTGACACTATTTTTCAACTCGCTTTTCTGATTAAGCTCATAAACTAAGAGATAATTGAAAAATTAAAAATTAAAAATTCTCGTCAAAACACTAAAACCTCAATTTGAGGCCTTATATGAAGGAATTTGGCCCCGAAAAAGTGTTGAAAGGACGTCTTATTGGATAGATATGTTTGACACGATAGTGAACTCTTCGAGACGCAACTCCCCATAAAATTTCATCCCAAACGAATAATCGTGTCAAAAGTTATGACCCTCGGAAAATCCCCGAAAAATCCCTGCATCATTCTCCTCTAGTTGAAAAGAACGTATCTCCCGCAATTTATTGTCTTCAAAATGTTTCCATTTAATGGGATCTAGGTTCAGTAATTCACCCTTTGTAATCCATGTACTCTCTATTGGTGCTATGCCTTCCCATTGGACCAGATATTGGTTGTATTGGCCTTGTCGAGTATGAAGGGTCTTCTTATCTAAAATATGTGCAATATTTTCCTTTTTTTTTCTTGAAATGGCCTATTGCCAATCCACCTCTGCCTCACTGTCATCACCCATATCGTCCCCATGGAAGATATACAAATTAGAAATGTTAAACACATGGGAGATATCGAGGTCAGCTAGTAAATCGACCTTATAAGCATTGTCGTTGATTTTCTTGAGAATCTTGCAAGGACCAATTTTCTTATACTTCAATTTGTGGTAGGTTCCTCGAGGAAACCGTTCCTTCCATAAATAAACCATCACCAAATCACCTTCATTGAATACCTGGTATCGTCGGTGAGCATCTTTGATAATTTTGTTTTGTTCATTACTGGCCTGCAGTTTTTGTCTCACATGTTGTTGCAACTGTTGAATGTGTTCTGCAAATTCTTCCCCATCATCATTGATCCTATCCCCAAGTGGTAGCTACACCAAATCTAGGACACCCATAAGATTTCTATTGTAAACAACCTAAAATGGATATTTACTTGTAGATCTATTCACTGAACTATTGTAGGAAAATTATGCTTGAGGTAAATCCAAATCCCACTGCTTGGGATTCTCTCCAACAATGCTCTGTAACAGGTTTCCCAAACTCTGATTTACCACCTCGGTTTTCCCATCTGTTTGGGGGTGATAAGAATTGTTGAACTGTAATTTAGTCCTCATTTTCTTCCATAAATTCCTCTAGAAAATACCCAAGAACCAAGTATCTCTATCAGAGGTAATAGTTTTTGGAACCCCATGCAATCTAACAACTTCTGAAAAAACAATTTTTCCACCCTCAATGCATCACTAGTTTTCTTGCAAGCAATGAAATGAGCCATTTTAGAGAACCTATCAACAACCACAAAAATAGAATCATTACCTCGATGTGTGCTTGGGAGCCCCAACACAAAATACATGCTCAGATCTGTCCATGGACCTATGGGCATTGGTAATGGCATATACAACCTTGTGTTCTGTGAGTGTCCTTTAGAAATTTAACAAATCCTACATCATGCCACATACCTGGTTATATATTTTTTCATCTTCGACCAGTAATACTTATCTTTGATTAAGGCTAGCGTCTTATCCTTTCCAAAATGTCCTGCCAAACCACTACTGTGAAGGTCTCTGATAACATTTTCTCTCATTGACCCAATTGAGATGCATAGTTGTTTTCCTTTGAAGAGGTAGCCATCTTGCATAAAATATTCACCTTGATTAAGATCCATGTTCCCAGCGACTGGATTCTTCAATTGTTCCACAATCTCCCAAAAATCATTATTAGATGCATAGAGATCCTTTAATGCGGCAAACCCAATTACTTGATTTTCCATGGTTTGTCAAAAGAACAGTGCGCCAACTCAAAGCATATACAACTTCATTCTGACGTCCTGATTTGTGCTTCAAAACAAAGGTGTATCCTTGTAAGAAAGAGACCCATTTTGCATGTCTACTGTTCAATTTATTTTGGGTGTCTACATATTTTAATGCAATATGATTGGTAAATAACACAAACTCCTTCGACGCTAGATAATGCTTCCAATTTCGCAATGCTTGCATAATTGCATAAAATTCTACATCATATGTGGAGTAGTTATTTCTTACCTCATTCCATTTTTCACTAAAGAATGCAATTGGTCTACCTGCTTGGCTAAGTATAACTCCAATGCCTACATGTGAAGCATCACAGTCTACCTCAAACACTTTATCAAAATTCGGTAAGGCTAATATGAGTGCCTCAGTTACCTTCTTCTTTAGAAAATTAAAACTTTCTCCAACTTCATTGGTCCACATGAATGTCTTGCCTTTGGTGCAATCTGTTATGGGTGCTACAATAATGCTAAAATTTCGAATAAATTTTGTATAAAAGGTGGCCAACCCATGAAAACTTCTGACCTTTGTGATGCTCCTGGGACTAGGCCACTCCAAAATTACTCTTACCTTCTTTGAATCCATCTTGACTCCCTCTACCAAGATGACAAAACCCAGGAACACCAAACTTTCTTACAAGAAACTACATTTCTTCAGGTTTGCATAAAGTTGATGTTTTCTCAATGCATCCAATATAATTTTTAAATGTTGCAAGTGATCTTCTTTTTTGTTACTGAAGACGTAGACATCTTGCATAAAATATTCACCTTGATTAAGATCCATGTTCCCAACGACTGGATTCTTCAATTGTTCCACAATCTCTCGAAAATCATTATCAGATGCATAGAGATCCTTTAATGCAACAAACCCAATTACTTGATTTTGCATGGTTTTCAAAAGAACAGTGTGCTGACTCAAAGCATCTGCAACTTGATTCTGTCATCCTAATTTGTGCTTCAAAGCAAAGGTGTAGCCTTGTAAGAAAGAGACTCATTTTGCATGTCTATTGTTCAATTTATTGTGGGTGTTTATATATTTTAATGCAATATGATTGATAAATAAGACAAACTCCTTCAGCACTAGATAATGCCTCCAATGTCGCAATGCTTGCACAATTGCATAAAATTCTACATCATATGTGGAGTAGTTATTTCTTACCTCATTCAAATTTTCACTAAAGAATGCAATTGGTCTATCTGCTTGGCTAAGTACAGCTCCAATGACTGCATGTGATGCATCACAGTCTACCTCAAACACTTTATCAAAATTCGGTAAGGCTAATATGGATGCCTCTGTTACCTTCTTATTTAGAAAATTAAAACTTTCCTCAACTTCATTGGTCCACATGAATGTCTTGCCTTTGGTGCAATCTGTTATGGGTATTACAATACTACTAAAATTTTGAATAAATTTTATGTAAAAGGTGGCCAGCCCATGAAAAATTCTTACCTTTGTGATGCTCTTGGGACTAGGCCACTCCAAAATTGCTTTGACCTTCTCTTAATCCATCTTGACTCCCTCTATCAAGATAAAAAAAAACAGAAACACCAAACTTTCTTGCAAGAAACTACATTTCTTCAGGTTTTCATAAAGTTGATGTTTTCTCAATGCATCCAATATAATTTTTAAATGTTGCAAGTGATCTTCTTTTTTGTTACTGAAAACTAATATGTCATCAAAATACACAACAACAAACTTACCAATATAAGGTTGAAGCACAGTATTCATCAGCCGCATGAAAGTGCTAAGAGCATTGGACAGCCTGAATGGTATCACCATCCATTCATATAGTCCATCCCTGGTCTTGAAGGCAGTTTTCCATTCATCCCCTTCGTGAATCCGAATCTGGTGGTATCCACTTCGCAAATCAATATTACTAAAATATTTAGTTATGGCTAGCACATCCATCATGTCGTCCAACCACGGTATAGGAAACCTAAATTTGATGGTAATTTTATTGATTTCCCTGCTATCTATGCACATCCTCCATGCATTATCCTTTTTTGGAGTCAACAATGTTGGTATAGCACATGGACTCATGCTTTCTCTTATCAAACCTTTCTTTATAAGTTTCGTCACTTGTCGGTTGAGCTCTGCATGTTGTGTAGGACTCATCCTCTAGGTTGCCTGATTAGGTAAAGATGATCTCAGGATCAGATCAATGTGATGTTGAATATCCCTCTTTGGTGGAAGACCATCAGGTAGTTCATTAGGGATAACATCAACATATTATTCTAGTAACTTGGTCACTTCAGTAGGAATTGGCATGTCTTCCACGACACCTTTATGCACAATTAATGCATAGCAAAATCCTATTTCCTTTGTTTCCTTAACAAACTCTCATTCTGAAAACATATTCTCAGTTTCCCCCTCATCCTTAAGGGGCAATAAGACGACTTTCGATCCATCCTTCTAAAAGGTGTAGGTATTCTTTTCTCCATCATGCATGACTTTTCTGTCATATTGCCAAGGCCTCCCCAACAACATATGGAATGCATCCATCCGAATGACATCACGCCATACTTCATCTTTATAAGTCTTACCAATGGAAAACTTGATCAAACCTCTTTTATTAACAGTGACTTCATTCCCCTTTTGAACCATGCAATTCGGTAAGGATGGGGATGTGTTTCACAGCGTAATTTCAACTTATCTACCATCTCTTTGGAAACCATGTTCTCACAACTGCCACTATCAATAATAACTTGACATACATTTCCCCCATAAGTGCATCTGGTTCGAAAAATATATGTTCGAAGCCAAGAATCTTCATTGCTACTACTTTGCCTTTGCTCTTTTTTGGGAATCACCATTGACCTCTGTATCATGAGACTCTCCACCATATCAGGTGGGACTTCAAATTCAACTCCTTCTTCTTCATTCTTAGCTTGGACCAAGTTCAAACTAGGTTGTTGTCCTTGCTTCAACTCTTGCATGTTATAACTTAGGCATTCAAATGCTTGATGACCTTCTACACCATACCTGAAACACACATAAGGTGCTCCTCTTCCACCACCGTAAACTCTACCCCTCTGAAATCCTCTTCCTCGTGGTTGATTCAGGTTACCTTGTCGAGTATCTTCTGCTTTCTCAGCTCCTTGGGATGATTCACCTCTTCCATAGTTAAAACCACCCCATGAGGAAGACGATGTACCCCTCCTTTTCCTTTATTCCTTTGAGAAAATTGTTGGTTTAACTTTTCCTCGGCCTTTAAGGCTAATTGATATGTCTCTTCCACGTTGTGAACTCTATGCATGCTTAGTTCATCTTGAGTAGAAAATTTTAAACAATTCACATACCTTGCAGCAAGTTGCTCATCAGTTTCCTTGTGATCCACAGGAAAGGACAACTGATAAAACTCGTTTGTGAGTTCCTCCATAGTGGACAAGTTTTGCTTCAAGTTCTGAAATCTTCAAAAAAGGGTCTGGGCATAGTCCAAAGTAAAAAAAAATCTCGCAATTTTTTTTCCATCTTGCTCCAAGTCTTAATTTTGTCTTTTCCTTTTCTTACTTTGTCTTTATGCACATGATCCCACCAGATCATGGTGTGACCCTTCAGCTTGGTGCATGAAAATTTCACCTTCTTTTCCTCTGGCATAGGCTACCATTCAAAAAAAATATCCATGGCGTTTAGCCAATCTATTAACTTTGTTGGTCTAATATTCCATGCATATTTTGAAACTTCCATCTTGGTCCTATCATTTCTCCCTTCTAGAGCCCTGATCATCCTTTCTGTTAGCACTAGGATTCACCTTTAGATTGCATGGAAGGCAAGCCCAGTACCCATCAAGTTGTAAGTGAATGTAAGGGTGTTTAAAGGGTCAAATGGAAAAGGACTCAAGTGATAATGTTCTAACTCAGATAACAGGGCTAGCATGCACCAACAATCAAGGTCTTGTCTAACTTCAATCATTATTTTGGGAGTAAGTATGAGTAGAAGGAAGACTTGAATGAGAGAAGTGTAGGGGCTGTTGTAAACATCGGGTCCACAAAATCCTAAGGAGGAAAGTTTCTTAACACAAGATCTTCTTGAACTGAGAGACTAAAGAAGCTAAATAAACATCATGATAACATAATAATCAAGCATCCATCATAACATCACCACAATCATTCATGTGAATCATTCAAAGCATGAACATTTAGCATCATAATCAAATAGACTGAAAGAGAAGTTGATTTCTATTAGTCAAAAATTCTTAAGTCGAGTACATCACTTGATCACAGTTACTTCATCAAAATATTACAGTATAAGGGAGCCTTGCTCAACCATCTGAACCTACTAAAGAAAATGATCTACCTATTTATAACAAAAGGGAGGCAACAGTTGGAAGTACGAGCTAGCCTCCTTCCCTTAAAAAACTCTAAACATTTATTTGATCTAACCACCTATGCTATAAAATGGGAAAATGTTGGTGACTAATCCAACTGAATTTCAAACTAATTTGATTCCCTTTTACTGCGCAGCTCCTTGTTTTCCATGTGTCTTTCCAAGCATCTAGTTGTCTTCACGATGTCATCTGCTGCTTCTCCATCCTTCTTCATCATCAATTTATCCAAAATGTGTTACCTTGGTCCTCCTATATCCCTGGTCTTTATTGGCAGCTTCCTTGGGTAGCAAAACTGGGTAGCGCACTACAAGGAGAAAAGGTAGCGTCACTGTGCTGCATATGTGTATAGACTCTTCTCTCTATGCAATATTAGGTAGTGCCTCTGTGTTGCGCCTATGTGCCAAAATTTACCCTCTGTGAAATATTTGGTAGCGCCTTTGTGTTGCACCTGTGTAGCAATTATTTGCCCTCTGTGAAATATTAGGTAGTGCCACTGGATAGCACCACTTACGTTGTGTCTATGTGCAGATTTGGGTAGCAATACAAAAACGCAGCCCCTCCGATCCTTGAACATGTGCAGAATAATTTGTGGTTTTTCATGATGACAAAACTGTTTTAATCAAGATCCTTGACTGCACAATAGGTAGTGCCTTCTACCAATGGGGAAGCTAGCACTTAGCAAAAACCCAAATAGTTAAGTGCTTAGAAGCTTGTATAGATGGCAGAGATAATATTTCCATATTGGTTAACCCTCCCAAAAAGATGCATCCTCAAAAATGGGGCTTCCCTTACCAACTATTTTGTCATTTTGATACTTAACCTCATACTCTTTCTGGTAGAAAGAGGATCTTCAATTGACACAATAGAATTCTTCTTCTTAGCATTGACAGGCTTCTTTGGTGTAGTTGTGCTCTCCTTAGCTGCTCGTTTGTTATCTTCAATGGCAGCTTCAACCAACACCTGTAGATTTCTTTGAGCTACCTCATATTGAAAGTGCTTCAGCTCAGCCTTTAGCTTCATGTTCTGAGATTGGAAGATTTTGTTTTTCCTGTAGAGATCCCTTAGTTGTCGATGAAGGGGTTGGGCCCTCCTTGCTGCAAATCTTGCCAAGTCAAGGGTGTGACTGTAGCCATCCATGAGCTCTTTCATCTGAGACAAGTTGACCTTATCTTTTTCTTTAAGACGAGCTATTTCTTTTCTTGCATCTCTAAGTTGCTTGATAAGTCTTTTGTAGGTATGACTGTCAGGAGGAACAGTGGCATGTACAGTCTCACTAGGCTTTTTCTCAGACTCCTCTTCCTCCTGCATGGGAAGTGTCTTGTCTATCTTATCAGGTTCCTTGATGTCTTTACTTTTATTCTTCTTTCAAAGCACAGGGGTTTCATATTTTCTTTCAATAGGCTTCTCAATGCCTTTTTCATAAGTTTCATCTTTACTCTCCAAAGGTCTTTTAGTACCTTTATCCTTACCCTTATGTACAGTTTCTTGTTTCCCTTCAGTAGGCTAAGAACTACCTTTAATCTTCTTCCTGTGAGTAAGGGTTTCTGATTTTTCCTCCATAGGCTTTTCAATGCTCTTACACTTCTTCTTCTGAGTAGGGGTTTCTGGTAAAGGCTTCTCTTTGAAAATCTCCTTAGGCATTGACGACCTAGTGAAAGGCCTTTTACCCTTGATTTCGAATGTTGGAGGAGAAGAGGGAAAGAGGAGCTTCTTCCCTTTCTTGGATGCAGCTTTGGAAGAAGAAGGCACCTCTTCTAACCCTGGTGGAGGAGGTGGCGAAAAATATCTGTGTGGAGAAGAACAAACTTCCTCCTTAGCCTCTATGACCTGTTTGTTGATCTCTGGAACTTGAACAGGGGTTCTGCCCTTTCTCTTCCTATTGGTCCCTGCTTTGGAAGTATTGGTGGGTGACAAAGGACTTGCCTTCTATGATTGAGGAGTTGGTGCTAGATCCAACTTGAAATGAGAGGTAACCACAAAATGTTCCCATGAAGTATCTTTCTTACCCAATTCCTCAGAGACTAGCATTCTGATTAATCCAGAGTCGAAAAGGCTAGAATCCACATCTTTAGATTTGGCCTGTATCATGTCTGACATTTTACCTATACTCCTCAACAAGTAATAAGGAACATTCATCTCAACCTTACCAGTAAAATGTAGCAACAACCTTATATGGTACTGGTACAAGGTGTTGAATCTCCCTTCACAAGTAAAATATCTATGTATGATCTTCAGTAATCTGTCAAATTGTTCAATCAATGGACTCCTTGGCATACTTTTGGACAAGTCATTGACTTTATATTCAGGTTTAAAAAGATATTTTGCATAGGCTGAACTCAAAGCCATGGCTTTGAACCACCTTTCACCTGTAATGGGGATCCCTGTTGTTGCTGAGATAGAGGCTTCAGTAACCTCAAACTCCAAATCACCAACCTTGGTTTTCTTGCCATCAAACTGTAGTGCAAATTGTCTTGCTACCTCTGGATGGCCTATCTACATGTTCTGACAGAAAGAAAGGAACCCTACTCTTTAAAAGTCCTCTCTTGCTATGGGTTCTATATCAAAAATATGCATGTCCACCAGTTCTGTTCTGACCACCTTGCCACCTTTGTGTGTCTTCCTCGATTAAGGAGTCTCCATGGCTCAAAATGAGGGATTTTAAGAAGCTTAAGGGATGATAATGACCAGGAAGGATTTGAATCAGGCTTCAAATATAAGGTTGGCCCTTTTGGACAAACTGATGCTAGTAGGTCAAGCTCGATTTTAGGAATTAAACCCTTAGGCTTGTACAGGTATTCTAGAGTGTAAACAGTGAGGAGGTAGTCTGAAATTGGCCCTCTGCAATTGAGTGAAAATGCCAAACCCCAATGTGAAAGGAAGCAAGGAAAACATAGATGTTCTGAGCAGCACCTCTGGGTAGCGCAACGCATACATAGAGGATAGGCTATTTACAGGCTTGCGACTTCAATGGTTAAAGCAAACAACAATGACCAGACCATAGATACAGGCAAAGAAATTTATAGGTTCAAAGAGGAGAAAAACAAGGTTACCATGCAAACATGGATCCCTTACTACTATGAAATCTTAGCAAAATGAAAACCTGAGCACAAATTTCCTGTGAAAATTAATACGTAGAGGAGCTAACATGGGATACCTGTGTAGTAGACACCTGTTGAGATATTCAACACAATCTTAGGATGAACTTTGAGAAAAACTAGACCCTGGAATCTTTCTCAGCATAGGATTTGGTTGACATGCAGTCGCTTGATCAGAACTTACGAATTTGCACAGCGCAACACTGTTGAGATTTTCAAAATTAGAAATCGTTACCAAGGCTCACAAATGAAAGATCTTTGAAGTCATATTTAACCGACTTCTGGCACTGAAAACAAGGTACATGACATCAGTCATGGCAATCATGGCTTGAGGTGGAAGTGTGATGAACGTGATAAGCGCTACGAAACTACCTGATGAGTAGGCAGTGCATCCACTACAAAACATGATTAGATAGGTAAGTGAGGACGTTGAGTTATGCCTATGAGTTCATGAGTGAGGAGGAAAGTGTGTCACATCAGTTTAGTAATGGGAGGGATCGACCTAGGGAAAAGTCATGAAGGGGACCCGAATAAAACATGAGTTAGAAATGGTTCAAGGATCAAAAATCGATTTGAGGATCAAATTAGAGCTAAGACTCAAAAACAAGAATCGTCAAAGGGGTCCTACCAAACAAAAAATTTAAAGGGATGAGACTTTAAGAGAAAAATTAAAATTTAAGGCTTGAAAAAGATTGAAAACAAACTAAAGGACCCAAGGCAATTTAGTGTGATAACATTGGCTCCACAGGGGATGGCATGCTCCCTGAGGGCTGCTAAGAATGAGTGGATATAGTGCCTTATCCTAGGGCTATGGGGTCAATTATTGAAACAAAAATAAAAAGAGAATGATATTTACAATGACATGAAGAGCCACTCAAGGCTCAAGCAAAGTACTTTTTCAGGAAATGCCCATTGACAGGGCCACCAAAAACCTCTTCATTCTCCATATTCTGCAACTTGAAAGTGTTATTAGAGAATACCTCAGAGATTTTGAAAGGATCAACCCATAAAGATTCAAATTTACAGTGCTTGCCTTTATCCTGCTTCGATGCATCCCATTTAAGCGCCAGATCACCCAATTGAAAGTCCTCTTTGTTCACCTTTTTGTCGAAATCCTGCTTGATCTTTAGTTGATGGTCAGTTGCCTTGTCTACAATCTGCTCCTGAGTCTGTTGCACTTCAACCAGCTGTTGAATCCTTCTGATCATATGATTAGGTTCCCCTTGATAATCTTGGAAGAATTTTGCCACAGGTAAGGCAAGCTGAGAAGGAAAAACTGCCTCAACTCCATACACCAGCTGGAAAAGGGAAAGTCCCAAGGACCTTTTCACTGTCACTCTGTTAGCCCATAGAGAAAATTTGAGTTTTGAATCCCATGCCTTTTTGTTATCCTCTAACATATTTTTAATGATATTTATAATGATTTTGTTCGAGGATTCTGCAAGCCCATTTCCCTGCAGATAGTAAGGGGTGGAATGAATCAAAGTGATCCCAAACTATTCACAGAACTGAATTAATGGTTCAGCCTTGAATGATGCATCACTATCAGTGGCGATTCTGTTAGGACACCCAAACCTTGCTATGATGTCTTCCAGGAAACCAATGATCACTTTGTGTGAAGCATTCCTTGTGGGAATAGCTTCAATCCATTTAGTAAAGCAATCTGTAGCAGTCAAGATCCATCTATGTTGACCATTGGAAGTGGGATGGATTTCCCCGATAAAATCTAGGCCCCACTGCTGGAAGGGTCCTAAGGTTGCCAGAGGATTCAACGACAAAGACTTAAGATGTGGCTTTCCAAAGAAATTATGACACTTAGCACAGGCTTTGATCTCAACACAAACATCAGTGAACAAACTGGGTCAGAAGTACCCAGCTCTGAGGATATTGTATGTCGTGATTTTCCAATAATGATGCCCCCCACATAAACTGTCATGAAAATCAGACATAATCTTTTGGGCTTTTTGGGGATCTAGGCATCTCAAAAGCACTCCTAATGGATCCTTCCAACACGAAATTTGATCAACTCGTCAGTAATTTATTGATTTGAGTTGTAAGGCCCTCACCTTGTTCCTTTCCATACCACTTGGAGGTTGTAAATTTTGCAGAAAAAATTTGATGTCCTTGTACCAACTACAATTTTCCAATGTAGAAATGACTTGAGGAACTTTATCAATCATCTCAGCCTGCTGATTTTCTGAACATGAGTGAATGAAATTCACCCCCAATGCTAAGCAATTTGATTTAGACAAGAGCTTGGTCAAACCCTGGCCTTTAACCAATTTTGTGGGCCTAATCTCCAAATCAAATTCAAGTAGTTTAGCAATCCACTTGCTTCTTTTTCCGTTTATATCGGGTTGAATAAGAATTTCTTTTACAACGGTTGATGGGACATAAGAAATAACTCTTGAATGTAGGACATAAACTCTGAAGGACTTAAGATCTTTAACCAATGCATAGGCATGTTTGTCCATAATGTCATACTTTATTTCAGCATCTCTTAATGCCCTACTGAAAAAGGAAATGGGTTGCTCTAAGCCTTCATCATTCTTCTGCAATAGGACTGCTGCTACTGTATCAAAAGAGGCAAGAGAAAAAATAAGAAAGTCCTTGGAGTAGTCGAGGCTGAAAAGAATCGGGGCTTCTGTCAAGGCTTTACTTATTTGATCAAAAGAATCACTGGCCTCTGCAGTCCATTTGATTTCACTATCCTTCAATATTTTCTGGGAAAAATCAATTTTTTGAGAAGATTTGTGTCAAATTTTGTTGAGTTAGTTAAGTATAGCTATGATATACTTAACTAACTCAGCAAAATTTGACACAAATCTTCTCAAAAAATTGATTTTTCCCAGAAAAGATTGTACCTCTTTTTTAAATCTAGGGAGTGAAAAAGTTTGTATAGCCTCAACCCTGCTGGAATCAATCCCTACCCCTTCAGCTGACACAAAATTCCCCAATAAGTTTCCTTCTTTCATGGCAAACAATGATTTTTTTCGGATTCAAAGAGAGGCCAAATTTTCTGCATTTCAAGAAAACCTTTCTTAAATGATCACAATGTTCCTTATTAGACTGAGAATACATAGTTATGTCATCTAAATAGATAACAACAAACTTATCCTTTTCTCCAATAAATGTTATGTCCATAGCTCAATGAAAAGTTGCCCCTGCATTCATCAAACCAAAGGGCATCTTGGCATACATAAATGTCCCCCAAGGAGTGGTAAAGGTCGTCTTCTCCCTGTCTTCTGGCAAAACATATACCTAATTGTATCCGGAAAATCCATCAACCATAGACATCCTGGCTTCTCATGTCACCTTCTATAATATGTGCTCCATCTTGGGTAAAGGATAATTATCCTTCTTTGAGCTTCTGTTCAGATTTCGGAAATCAACACAAAGTCTGATTTCTCCATTCTTTTTTATTACTGGGACCAAATTGCCTACCCATTCAGAATACCTCAAAGGAATGATAATTTTTGCATCTAAAATCTTCTTGACTTCTTTCTCCATGACAAACAACAACATAGGATTGATTTGCCTCAAATTTTTCCTGAAGGGTTTGGTGTTTTCTTTTAATCGGATATTGTTCTCTATTATGCTTGTGTCATAAGTTCTGAGGTCTTCATAATCCCAAGCGAATACATCAGAAAATTCTTTCAACAACTTAGTATATTTTTCCCTCTGCTTTTTTGATAGGTTGCTTGATAGTTTGACGTATTTTGGAAACCTTTCAGTGCCCACATTGCACTCAGTTATATCTGCATCATCAGTGGATATCTTCCCTTTCAATGCCACATCATTCCCATCAAATAATCTTTCCAAAGGAACCAGTCCCTTTGGTATATGATTACTAGGCAACTTCACAATATAATGATTAGCAATTTTATTGAGGAAAACATCAGCATGAGGAGTGACTTCTGAATCATGATCCTGATCAATGTGTAATGCAGAAAATTCATCGACAATCTCAAGAAAAATTTTAAGTTCTAAATCATCTTCGAACACCTTCCAATATTTTACATTGTCCGGTATAGAAGACCTGTATTTGACTTCTACATCATACTTTATTTTTTGTGGTATAGGAATTTTGAAGTTGCTTGTTGATACAGCCAAAGAATTAGCCATGGTATTCTCTTCTCTAGGAATGAATGATATATTAAAAGCAGAGAAAAAACTGTCCACCAAATCCCACACTTCATTTCTGTAAGATATAAGCCTAGGATGTTTTTTCTGATAAAGATTTTTAATCTGATGGACTATCAATTCAACATCCCCAAATACTGACAGCTCTTCTATCCCCATGTCTTTAGCTACCCTCAAACCCAGGACAAGAGACTCATACTCTGCCACATTATTAGTAGTCTCAAATTCTAGTTTATATGACAAAGATATAGTTTCTTGAGTTGGTGAGACAAAGATCACTCCAGCACCAACACCTTCCTTGCTTCCTTGGAAGAGGCTCCATCAAAGAACATCTTCCAGAAAGAAGTGGTTAGAGGAGGCTCTTCAGAAAAGTTGATGGACTTTTTTCTGATTTCTAAAGGGGCTTCAAGAGCGTCAATGAGCTGCAAAATACTAGATCCCAGATCTGTATCAAAAGCAAAAACAAGGTGATTTGTGGGGTTTTCTTCACCACTAATGATGTAATCCAATTGAGCTTCCCTGTAAAGTCTTCTATGCTCTCCCCCCAAAACAAGAATAGTAGCATAAGAGAGATCTATCTGCAAGGTTCCCCCAAGTCTTTTTATCCAAGACCTTGACAAGAGCATGCCAAACTTAGGGGGAATGTCAGCAACTACGATATCCATAAGTATACTCTTCATGGGAAACTGAAATAAGGTCACCACCATATCCTTAATGACTCCGAGACACTTGAATTTTCTGGAGTCAAAAGAATATAAGTCATGATAGGTCTTTGTGACTTCTAACCCAAGTTCATCCATAACAGATTTTGGCATAAGATTGTGGGATGCTCCTGAATCCATGAGACAATTGTGTAGCACCTTATCATGTATATTCAGTGAGGTATAGAAAGGTGGGGATGAGTCATCTCTGTCTTCTATCAAAGGACCTAAAATCACTGCTAGTTTTTCATCTTGCAAATTTATTGAGTCAGTGGCATTTGAAAATGATTTTGGCTGTAACATTTTGGATAAATATTTTTTTAAATCCTCATTTTTTATCAATTCCAAAAAAGGTATAGGGACCTTTATTTTTTGGATCTCATTCTCAAAACTGAAGGAAGGGGAAGGCTTCAAAATCTCTTTGGTTTCAGGAGGAGGATTTCTAATCAAAACTTGTGGGTTTTGAGAGTCTTTTTCCTTGGTGCTCATTGTCACAACCTTGGCAGAATCTTCTTTTTGCATAGGCTGACTAGGGGCATCAGTTTTTTCTTCATTCTTCTTAGATATCAGATTATATCTACTAGGATTTTCCTTTGCTTTCTCTCCCTTGCTTAACTCATTAATTTGAATATCCATTAAAGATTGTTCATAAGAGGATTGAGTCAAGTGTGGGGATGGGGATGTGTGACCTAAGCAGTGAATCTCAGGATCAAATTCTACCTCCTCTTCTTCTTCATCATTCACCAAATTATTTTGAAAAAGAGCTTGTACCCTCTGATCATCTCTTTCTCTGTTTCTAGGATCTCTATGAAAGATTTGGGGAACATTATTTGGTCTCCTGTAGTTACCTATGTTATCATTGTTTTGAGCATTTCTATATGTTTGTTTCCCTTCTGATTTTAATTTCTCAATTTTAGTGGAAAGGGATTTTACTAATTTGGTTAGCTCATCTACTTGAGAATGGACAACAAAGGAATCAGAAGTTGAGGCTTCAGCTTTGTTTTTTCTCCTATCCCTATCAGATTTCCCCCTGAGTTTATCTGATGCCACTATGTTGGCTTCTACCTCTAAGGCAACATATTGCATATGAACCAAACAAGGTGACCTTCTTTCTCTCAAAAGGAGGCATAATTCGGAATCAAATGCACTAGCAGAAGCGATTTTTGCCATAGTTTTAGTGGGTTTGATCTCATCAGGGATCTTCTTGTACATTTTGTTAAATCTTTTAGAAAAGTCAGAGACAGACTCTCCTTCTTTCCTTTTCAAAGATCCAAATTCAGTGATGTAGTACATAAAATCCTTTTTATCTCCCCAATGCCTCAAGAAGGCTTCATCCAATGCCTTAATACCAATAATGGATCCAGGGGCCAGACCCCTAAACCACTTCCTAGCCTCACCAAAAAGGCTTTGGATGAAAACCCTCATCCAAACATCTTCATTTTCAATATTTTGGTTATCTACATAGCTATAGAAAGCAACAAGATGTTCCCCAGTTGTTACACCTTCTTCTCTTGTGAACTTAAGCATGTATTTCAAATAATCTCTAGGAGGGAGAGCATTCAATGGCTGAGGTAAGACTAGAGGAGCATATATGGAAACCACTATGGAATCCACCCTATTTGCAGGGGGGTTAACAACTGCCATTTTATTTTGGATTCTTGGTGAACAAGAAGGAGAAGGAGACTTGATTGTGTGTAGAGTTGGAGAGGAAGGAACGGATGAAAGGGGGGTTTCAGTTTTCACAATAGAAGGTTGAGTCTTGAAAGAGGATGGTAAGGTCTGAGAGGGAGATGAAGTTCCTACTTCTTTGGCAGAAATTTTTTTAACAGAAAGAGGTGTAGCAAAACCTAAAGTAGGGAAATCTTCAAAACTATCAAGACTAAAACACTTCTCAATATCAGGGGAAGAGAAAATATCAATGTTTTCTTCTTTCAATTCAGTTTCAAAGGAAGAATATTCAACAGGAAACTCTTCAAAATCAAGTTTTCTAGATACTTCAGCAGAAGATAGAGGAAGCTTACTTGATAAAACAGTTGGAGTATCAAGAGTATAATCAGGCAACTGACTAGAAGCACTTGAAGCAGCAGCAGAAAAAAAAATTTGAGAAGCTTTTCCCTTCTTGATTATCTTCTCTAGGTTAGCCTTAGGTGGTACCAAAGGTAGTTGTGGATTTGATCTCGTATGTGTGCCTTTCGGTGTCAGAGCTGAAACAATGGAATCGCCAGGTGCAGTCTGCAATGTTCGAAGTATTGAGTTCTAATGCACCTTTAGAACTAGAATATTGTGTCATTTTAATCCCAGGGAAAATTCTTCAAATCGTTCCCCAGAAATGGCGCCAAGAATATTAGCACCAGGAATCACCTTCAGATTGCATGGAAGGCAAGCCCAATACCCATCAAGTTGTAAGTGAATGTAAGGGTGTTTAAAGGGTAAAATGGAAAAGGACTCAAGCGATAATGTTCTAACTCAGATAACAGGGCTAGCATGCACCAAAAATTAAGGTCTTGGATAACTTCAATCAGTAGTTTGGGAGTAAGTATGAGTAGAAGGAAGACTTGAATGAGAGAAGTGTAAGGGTTGTTGTAAACATCAGGTCCACAAAATCCTAAGGAGGAAAGTTTCTTAACATAAGATCTTCTTGAGCTAGGAGACTAAGGAAGCTAAATAAACATCATGATAACATAATAATCAAATATTCATCATAACATCACCACAATCATTCATGTGAATCATTCAAAGCATGAAGATTTAGCATCAGAAGAAAATAGACTAAAATAGAAGCTGATTT
Source organism: Picea glauca (assembly GCA_000966675.3). NCBI lineage: Eukaryota > Viridiplantae > Streptophyta > Pinopsida > Pinales > Pinaceae > Picea > Picea glauca. Next base: position 41,539 of record JZKD02S1624001.1, on the reverse strand, counting down.
CTATTAGTCAAAAAGTCTTAAGTCCAGTACATCACTAGATCACAATTAATTCATCAAAATATTACAGTATAAGGGAGCCTTGCTCAACCATCCAAACCTAATAAAGAAAACGATCTACCTATTTATAACAAAAGGGAGGCAATAGTTGGAAGTACGAGTTGGCCTCCTTCCCTTAAAAAACTCTAAACATTTATTTGATCTAATCACCTATGCTATAAAACAGGAAATGTTGGTGACTAATCCAACTAAACTTCAAACTAATTTGATTCCCCTTTTTTGCGCAACTCCTTGTTTGTCATGTGTCTTTCCAAGCATGTGGTTGTCTTCACGATGTCATTTGTTGCTTCTCCATCGTTCTTCATCATCAATTTATCCAAAAGTTGTTAGCTTGGTCCTCCTAAATCCCTGGTCTTTATTGGCAGCTTCCTTGGGTAGCAAACCTGGGTAGTGCACTACAAGGAGAAAAGATAGCGTCATTGTGCTGCATATGTGTACAGACTATGCTCTATGTGCAATATTAGGTAGCGCCTCTGTGTCACGCCTCTGTGCCAACCTTTACCCTATGTGAAATATTCGGTAGCGCCTTTGTGTTGTGCCTGTGTACCAATTATTTTCCCTCTATGAAATATTAGGTAGCGCCATTGGGTAGCACCACTTACGCTGCGTTTGTGTGCAGGTTTGGGTAGCATTGCAAAAATGCAGCGCCTCCGATCGTTGAACATGTGCAGAATAATTTGTGGTTTTTCATGATGACAAAACCGTATTAATCAAGAGCCTTGACTGCATAATAGGTAGTGCCTTCTACCAATGGGGAAGCTAGCACTTAGAAAAAACCCAAAACCCAAATAGTTAAGTGCTTAGAAGCTTGTATAGATGGCAGAGATAATATTTTCATATTGGTTAACCCTCCCAAAAATATGCATCCTCAAAAATGGGGCTTCCCTTACCAGCTATTTTGTCATTTTGACACTTAACCTCATACTCTTTTTGGTAGAAAGAGGATCTTCAATTGACATAGAAGACTTCTTCTTCTTAGCATTGATAGGCTTCTTTGGTGTAGTTGTGCTCTCCTTAGCTATTGGTTTGTCATATTCAATGGAAACTTCAACCAACACCTGTAGATTTCTTTGAGCTACCTCATCTTGAAAGTGCTTCAACTCAGCCTTTAGCTTCTTGTTCTGAGATTGGAAGCCTCTGTTTTTCCTGTAGAGATTCCTTAGCTGTCTATGAAGGGGTTGGGCCCTCCTTGCTGCAAATATTGCCAAGTCAAGGGTGTGACTGTAGCCATCCATGAGCTCTTTCATATGAGCCAATTTGACCTTATCTTCTGCTTTAAGACGAGCTATTTCTTTTCTTGCATCTCTAAGTTGCTTGATAAGTCTTTTGTAGGTCTGACTATCAGGAAGAACAATGGCATGTACAGTCTCATTGGGATTTTTCTCAGACTCCTCTTCCTCCTGCATGGGAAGTGTCTTGTCTATCTCATCAGGTTACTTGATGACTTTACTTTTATTCTTCTTTCTTAGCACAGGGGTTTCATCTTTTCTTTCAATAGGCTTCTCAATGCCTTTTTAAGAGGTTTCATATTTACTCTCCAAAGGTATTTTAGTACCTTTATCCTTACCCTTCTGTACAGGGGTTTCTTGTTTCCCTTCAGTAGGCTAAGAACTACCTTTACCCTTCTTCCTCTGAGTAAGGGTTTCTGATTTTTCCTCCATAGGCTTTTCAATGCTCTTACCCTTCTTCTTCTAAGTAGGGGTTTCTGGTAAAGGCTTCTCTTTGAAAATATCCTTAGGCATTGACGACCTAGTGAAAGGCCTTTTACCCTTGATTTCGACTATTGGAGGAGAAGAGGGAAAGAGGAGCTTCTTCCCTTTCTTGGATGAATCTTTGGTAGAAGAAGACACCTCTTCTAACCCTGGTGGAGGAGGTGGCGAAAAATCTCTATGTGGAGAAGGAAAAACTTCCTCCTCAACCTCTATGACCTGCTTGTTGATCTCTAGAACTTGAACATGGGTTCTACCCTTTATCTTCCTACTGGTACCTACTTTAGAAGTACTGGTGGTGACAAAGGACTTGCCTTCTGTGGTTGAGGATTTGGTGCTAGATCCAACTTGAAATAAGAGGTAACCACAAAATTTTCCCATGAAATCTCTTTCTTACCCAATTCCTCAGAGACTAGCATTCTGATTAATCCAGAGTGGAAAAGGCTAGAATCCACATCTTTAGATTTGGCCTGTATCATGTCTGACATTTTACCTATACTCCTCAACAAGTAATAAGGAACATTCATCTCAACCTTACCAATAAAATGTAGTAACAACCTTATATGGTACTGGTACAAGGTGTTGAATCTCCCTTCACAAGTAAAATATCTCTGTATGATCTTCAGTAATATGTCAAATTGTTCAATCAATTGACTCCTTGGCATACTTTTGGACAAGTCATTGGCTTGATATTCAGGTTTAAAAAGATCTTTTGCATAGGCTGAACTCAAATCCATGGATTTGAACCACGTTTCACCTGTAATGGGGATCCCTGTTGCTGCTGAGATAGAGGCTTCAGTAACCTCAAACTCCAAATCACCAACCTTGGTTTTCTTTCCATCAAACAATAGTGCAAACTATCTTGCTACCTCTGGATGGCCTCTCTGCATGTTTTGAAAGAAAGAGAGGCACCCTACTCTTTGAAAGGCCTCTCTTGCTATGGGTTCTGTATCAAAAATATGCATGTCCACCAGTTTTGTTCTGACCACCTTGCCACCTTTGTGTGTCTTCCTCGATTGAGGAGTCTCCATGGCTCAAAATGAGGGATTTTAAGAAGCTTAAGGGATGATAATGACCAGGAAGGCTTTGAATCGGGCTTCAGATATAAGGTTGACCCTTTTGGACAGACTGATGCTAGTAGGTCAATCTCGATTTTGGGAATTAAACCCTTAGGCTTGTACATGTATTCCAGAGTGTAAATAGTGAGGAGGTAGTCTGAAATTGGCCCTCTGCAATTGAGTGAAAACGCCAAACCCCAAGGTGAAAGGAAGCAAGGAAAACATAGATGTTATGAACAACACCTCTGGGTAGCGCAACACATACACAGAGGATAGGCTATTTACAGGATTGTGACTTCAATGGTTAAAGCAAACAACAATGATCAGACCATAGATACAAGCAAAGAAATTTACAGGTTCGAAGAGGAGAAAAACAAGGTTACCATGCAAATATGGATCCCTTACTACTGTGCAAGCTTAGCAAAATGAAAACCCGAGCACAAATTTCCTGTGAAAATTAATACGCAGAGGAGGTAACATGGGATACCTGTGCAATGGACACCTGTTGAGATCTTCAATGCAATCTTAGGATGAACTTTGAGAAAACCTCGACCCTGGAATCTTTCTTAGCATAGAATTTGGTTGACATGCAGTCTCCTGATCAGAACTTACGAATTTGCACAGTGCAACACTGTTGAGCTTTTCAAAATTAGAAACCGTTACCAAGGCTCATAAATGCAAGATCTTTGAAGGCGTCTTTAACCGACTTCTGGCACTGAAAACAAGAGACATGACATCAGTCATGGAAATCATGGCTCAAGGTGGAAGTGTGATGAACGTGATAGGCGCTACAGAACTGTCTGATGAGTAGGCAACACATCCACTACAAAACATGAATAGATAGGTAAGCGAGGACATTGAGTTATGCATATGATGTCATGAGTGAGAAGGAAGGTGTTTCACATCAGTTTAGTAATGGGAGGGATCGACCTAGGGACAAGTCATGAAGGGAACCCAAATAAAACATGAGATAGAAATGGTTCAAGGATCAAAAATCAATTTGAGGATCAAATTAGAGCTAAGACTCAAAAACTTTAATCATCAAAGGGGTCCTACCAAACAAAAAATTTAAAGGGATGAGACTTTAAAAGAAAAATTAAATTCTAAGGCTTGAAAAAGATTGAAAACAAACTAAAAGACTCAAGGCAATTTAGTGTGATAACACTTTCTTCAAAAGACACACGCTCTAATTTTTCTTCTTCGTGTTCTTCATGTTCTTCTTGTTCTTCTTCATGTTTTATATGTTGATCTACATCTCCTTGGTCTCTCTCCTCATCGGACACTTCTCTTTTTAGTATTCTCTGACTAGCCAAAATGCTTGTAATATATGCTACTTTCTTTGGAGGTTTTTCATATCTCTGTGCATCTGAGCAAGACTTGCTCTTCCTCTTCCTCTCCCAGCCATCTTCCTGCTCTGATACCAAATGATGTAACCAAAGCCTAAGATTCATTCACAAGATCAAATAAACCATGCAAACACAGGAAAATGGAAAAATAACTCTCTTTCATTCCTTCTCCATCCTAACTGTTACAATCGAAATTCAACCCCTTATAACTATTATTTGGGATTTTCGAAAACAACTAATTTTAGAAAAACAATTATTTTTTAGAAAAACAACTATTTTTTAGAAAAATGACTAAATTTAGAAAATTCTCGCATGACTCTAAAACTGACCACTAATTAAGAGCTAACTAGCATGACACTATTTTTCAACTCTCTTTTGTAATTAAGCTCATAAACTAAGAGATAATTGATAATTGAAAAATTGAAAAATTAAAAATTCTCGTAAAAAAACTAAAACCCCAATTTGAGGCCTTAATTGAAGGAAACATGGCCTCGAAAAAGTGTCGAAATGACGTCCAATTGAATTGATTTGATCAGCACGGCAGTGAACTCTTCGAGATGCAAATCCCCACAAAATTTTATCCCAAACGGATAACCGAGTCAAAAGTTATGACCCTAAAAAAATCCCCGAAAAATCCCTGCATGACAAGGAGAAATGATTCTTCAAAGAAAATTAGAAATTCAAAGTACCCACCCCCTACATTACACTTCAACAAATTCACCATATAAAACCTAATAACCACATAATCCTTTAATATAAAACCCAATAACCACATGGTACTTTAATATATCAAGTATTTATCAATATTCATAAACTCCATGTAATTATCTAATGCAAGAGCATATACAAAGCTACACAATGTTGTCTCATGTAAATCAACTACTTACTAAATAATTTAGTAAATACATAATATATATTAGCCAAGATTTAATCTATTACAATTTGATTACAAAGACTTATCAATACTTTATTGATCCTCTTTCACAAAAGTGTTCCCTATTTCATTTCCATGTACATCGACAACTTTTCTATATAGAAACAAGGCAGGTTGCAGAGCAACAAGTCCCTACCCAGAAGGTAAAGGAGATTGTTGTTTAGATTTGGGACAAAGGCAAATTGTTAATTAATTTAGAATTATTTGTAATTATTTATTCTTAGACCTAATTCATTGAAATATAAGTGAGACAGCTAGTTGGGAGATGAATGAGAAGTTGAGTTAGTTCTAAGACATTGGTTTGGTTCTGGAGATAAAATATTGCTTGTCCACATCAAGGAAGGAAGGAAGATATAAGATCCATGCTACCAGTGTTGGCATGAGATTTTGCAATTTCTGACTAGTTAAGCCTACAATTGACTTGGGTTAGAGAAAGGACTCAATACTCATTTAAAGATATCAGTGCAGGTGTGAAGCTCAGTAAAGAAAAGTAAAAATAGAAGGCCTAAGGTCCCCAAACCTTGAGTGATATATAAGTGACTGGGGAGTAACAATAGGGATTTGATTAGGATCGGTTTAGTAGCCACAATATGCTCTTCTTATGGCTCTGACTCAATAGCATCTGCGTGATCAATTTTATTATTTCCACTGTCGTCCGGTAACTTTCCACTAGCACACATAGTTATGCCTGGCGTCAGGAAGGCGAGGGAACAATCTATAGCCAAGCATATAAAAAGCGACGAGTGTAAATTGTTTGTGTAATACCGTCATCATGCAACGATTTAAGAAAAAGGACAACAAATATTTTTTTCGGGTGACATTCATCGTTTCCATTATCTTCTACTATGCTACAGCACTAGGGTTTCATGGGAATGTGATAGCCATAGGAGAGCCATGGCTTGTGACTTAGGTATAGATCACTAGAATTTAAAAATAGAGTGAATAGAATCCATCCAGAGTATATCTATAGTTGTATGGGGATTTTTGTTATTTCTATAACCGGCTGGCTAGCATGCATATATTTCTCGGACAGGAGAAGAAGAGATGCTCTCTTTATCTCTCATGCCCTATCAAAGACAGACGAGGTATGTTCACCTGGCAAGTCTTGAAAGTTATGCTTTGCTTCCCTAGCGATGCCTTACTCCCTCCTTCCAAAAGGCCCTGACCCACTTACCCATCGACCTTTGCTTATCCATCGTCAAGACCTCCTTCCCTGCTCTATGATGGAAGGATAGAATAGATGGCATGTCTTAGCCATCCTAAGTGAGAGTGAGGTTAGCCTCAGTGAATGATAGTGAGTCAGAAACGAACTTGGCAAGCAAGCTAGGGGCTACAAGCCACTCGATTTGGTGAATCTAATGAATATACTATAAGGGATTAACCATTTTTTACTTTCCTAGATAAATACCTGGGGCTTTGTAAGGTCTCTTTTACCAGTACATAACTCCATAGAAAACCTTGGCCTTATCATGAACGATAGTGAAATACTTTATGTGTTTCAGTAAGGCAGGCGAACGAACAACATCTTCATTATATTATCAAAAAGCTCCAAAGAAGCACAATCTCTTCTCTTTCTCATCTCCTCGAAAATAAGGCACTTCTATTATCATTGCTATATATGAGTAGCTCGCTCCTCCAACAATATGGAGTGGTCAGTGACCAACAATTTCAGTAGCAACAAAGAAAGCAGATTCCAGAGGCCACCATGCATACCTTGGGCTTTTACTTCGAATTTGGTGTGTATGCTGGTCCAAAAGACTCTACAAGAGAGTCTCCAGTGAAGGGCAAAGAAACTCTACAACAGAGTCTCTGGTCAAGGGAAAAGGTAGCAGAAGCAGAGACAACAACATAACCGCCAACAATTTTAGTGGCAATAAAGAAGGCAACATAACTAGTAGAGGTAATTATTTCATTTGTTTTCAGTAGCGATAAAGAAGGAAACACAACAATTGAGGTAGTTATTTCATCCGTTGATGGAAACACAATAGTTGAGGTAGTTATTTCATCCGCTGATCTTCATGGAGTATTGATCCCCACTTCCTTCTAGCCTGGAAATTATCAAGTAACCTCGATTTTATTTTCTTTTGCACAAGACAACAATAGAAAAATGAAAATGAAAATTGTTGACAGTAATAAAATGAAAATTGTTGGAAATAGTTAGCATAGAAAGGTCACCATTTACCATTTGTCTTTAAGAATCCTGCTATTGATCTTCATTGTCTTGTTCCCATTGATCTTCATTGTCTTGTTCTCATACAGTGGACTATTATACCCAAGTCTCTTCAAGTGCACTAAGTCTGTAAATGGCAGAGTTCTCAGAGTTTTATGGTGATAGATCCATGAAGGAATAAGCTATAGGAATAAGTGAGTCCTTGAGATCAAGGAAATAGAAAATATTAGACACCTGGAGATTGACAACACATTGGCAGTTTGCATGAATGAAAGGTGGTGCATTTAACTATTGAACACTTGTCGACTTGCCTATTCATAGCTCTAGCATGCACGCTCTAAACATTAAAGAGTGAACAATCAAGAATAACATTTAATGTCAGGGAACTAATGCTAAGGTGAGATCTAGCATTAATTCACTTCACTAACTGTAATGTAAATATATCTCCCCTTTAGTAACTTTGAAACCAAGGAAATTACCCTTTGCCTCGATATGAAGCCAAATAAGAGGTAAAAGTTTTGTATTGGAGGATTTGGAATGTTTAAGCTTTTTATTGGAAGATATAAATGGCTTCAATTCTATAATTTAGGATAGAAAGGTTAAAAGTGTATTGGACTACGTGTTGAAGTAATGTAAGACTAAAAACCGTTTACTATAATCTCTGGCCTAAAGGCAGGGATTAATAATAAGATGCAAGTGAAGTTCTAATATTAACAACACCAAAAGTAACTTTTCTTAATTTCATCTCTATCAATCTCAGGTTCAACAACCCTCATAAGGTAGCTTTTTTCTCTTACATGAATGATACTTTTCTCTATCTTTGAGGAACAAGATATTTTATAAGATAGACATTGCTAAAATGGATAAGCCACAAGAAAAAGGAGAAATATCTTACAACTACTACTATTACTACTACTACTAATAATAATAATACTAATAAGGTCACAATCAAGCCAAACACCAAATTGGTGTATGAGATCTCCTTGTTTGTGGGATAAGGGACCCCTTCCGTGCAACAATTTCTGCTAAAGTTTATGAAGGTGTACATACCCTACCCCCTCTGGATTTGAACATATAACCTCCAAGGAATAAACACATGTTCTTAACCATTAAACCCACTCTTAGTATCTTATATTAATATATCTTTTCTCTTAATTTGTCTTTTCTCAAAGCTTGATGAAGATTGAGTGTTTTATCTTATAAAACCAATGCTTATATTATATGACATTTTTTGAAAACTATATTTTATAAAACCAATGTTATGTGACATTTTTCAATTTCAGTTTTGTAATTCCATTTTTGATGTAAAATAGTTGAATAAATGAAAAACAGAAAAGCATTCTTCATAAAAACAAATCCACTACATACATAGAAAAAAAGCATCACTAAAACTGTACAAAATTAAAATACAAAGTCAAGAAAGTGAATCATTTTTGTTTCCTTTGAATTGTGTTCTTGATAAGGAAACAAACAAATTTATAGGATAATTATTCGAATCTTTCACAATGATGATATGACATGTTATTAATAAGTATTTATGAGAAAGAAATAAGCTTTATTAATCTTTGCAAATACAGAAGATATAGATAATCTTTTATAATAAAAAAGTTATGTAAAAATGTTACAAGATAATCTTTTATACAACACATCTCATCTCATAAGGATGAGGGAAAAGCTAAGCAAGTGAACAAGCAAACATACTCATTTAAAGAAAATGTAATCAATGAACTATTATATTAATAGGAAACATTGCTCCCTTGCCATTAATATAAAGATCATAATATATTAAGACTTCTCCACTATCACAAACCAATTTTAAAAACCATAATAAATAATAAAAAAATAGAAAAGATAGAAAAAAATGTCACACGATGCATATCTTACAATAATATTTAAAAATATTAATAATATATATTTTCAAAAACCCAATTAATAATACTACTTAATCTTCAATTATAATAACAATAATGCATGTTAATAATAAATAGGTATCTTATAATAGTAAGAAGTATTTTTATTGATATATATTTTTTTCTTTTTTTTTAAAGGTGGTAAAACCGATCATAACTTAATTGTCAATCCGCAGTGAGGACACTTATCACTACATGATATCCATGAATGTTACCCAAAATAACTCATCAGTAGTTTGTAAGGGGACAAACTTTCACTCCTTCCAAATGTCTCTGGATCTTGGGTCATTAACCTGTTTCCTTATGTCTAAGTAAGAATTGAGTTCTTAGCCAATCAAAAGCAGTTTTAAGTCTTACTCTTGGACCAAAAAGTGCTTTCAGTATAGATAAATATCTACAAGAAAGCCAATATTCCTTGTGTCCATCACTAAGGCTATCTCTAATTAGGTCATATGCTTTTTACTAACATCTAGCCTAAATCTCATACATGAGACCAAATATTGTCCTAATTGCAATTTAACCACTTTCCTAAGAAGTAGATTTTCTATTTTATGACTAAGTTCAAACTGTAACATTTAACATTATGAATTCTAATTTATTTTTTTCATTCAAAACAAATTTGGATAAAACACATGAACTATGCTTAGGAGGAAAGGAGAGTTGGCATCCTAGAAGAGGCTTATCACCATTTCCTTCTTGATATTAAGCATAATACATTCACATCATATAGAATTTATAAACCATAGAAGAAGTAAATTATACTTATTCTCTTAGTATTGCTTCAAAGAACATTCTCACTTTTTGCATGTATGTAATAGGCAACCTGGCATAGGCACGTCCAAGGCAATAAAGATGTGAGAATGATATAGCGATTTGAGTTTTAGATCATATTGTTAGTTATGTCTTACTTGAAATTTGTGTGATTATAGAAATAAATGATAATAGTAGTAAAGTTGTTTATTCTTTATTTTTTAGAAATATTTTAACGTAATGTATAGCTTTAAAAAAATTAAAATGCTTTAATGTGTTAATTGTGTATTGTTAAAAGTTAAAATAATTATGAAACATGTGGCTTGACTAACAATGTATTACTTGTGTATAACTTAAAAGCGAGAGAAAAACAACATAGTAGTTACTCCATACCTTTAAAAGTTGAAGTAGAATTGGAGAGATCTAGATTGTAACAACTATTGATAAAGCGTCAAAAATAACACAAATGTAAATTAAAATATTAAAAAAAAATCTAAATAAATTAGCATTTTAAAAAATAGCAACAATGTTTGTTTTTTTGAATTTTAGAATATTCTAAAACAAATTGACATTTTAGAAAATAACAATAATTGCCTAAGATGATCAATTGCAATATCAACTATTTCAAAACGATTATTAGACTAATAAGAGACATATATAAGAATTGAAATAACATTAAACATATAGTGTTTTATGTTACTTTCTTTGAAAAAATAATTATTCGAATAATATATTATAGTTTGTATTTTAAAATATAAAAAATACACAAAATAACAAAAATTGCAATGTATTATAATTTATATATTAAAATATTAAATAATACATAAGTGAACAAAAATTGTATGAAGAACAACCATATATTCGTATTCATAATTCTATGCTTCTGATAAACTATTTTTCATCTATATATTAACATTCATTTCCTTTAACATATACAAATACATGTTTATGAAATCATAAGCATTTTGACTTACTATATACATTAACATTCATTTCCTTCAACATATACAAATACATACTTATGATTATGAACATTTTGACTTATTATAGTCATTATATTTATGTACAAACATGTTTATCTTTGTTAGAGAAATCTATGTTTCACCAATCTACACATAGTTATGGGCCTCTAATTTTGTCTATATCATTGTTGTATAGAATAGCATAAATATTTTAATATATTTTATAGATAGTTTTGTAAATTTTGGCAAAGTGATCCAATCATAACATTAAGAATATCAACAAAATGGAATAAGTCATTTATGTTTCATTTAAATATTGAAAACTATGAGCATATTTTACCTCTAAAGAACAATATGTATGCATTTTGTGTGAAAAATAAAAATTAATCAAATTTATATATATTAATTTATTTTGTGTTTTTAATGAAAATTTAATATATAACAATTTATCATTAGTGTTAATGAATTATTCTTTAAAATTATTTATGTAGTATTGTTGAAGAATGCAAAGAACTTGACTTTGATTCTCAGTGCAATGAGGTTGATATGAACTTACGGTCTAAAATTAATGTTATCAAAATGCTCAAAATCTTATCATGAGGACCGTGAAACCCATGGTATTTTTCTCTCGAAGAGTGAATGGATAATACATCATCAAAGGGTCATCATCGGGGTTTACGTTATTGCTTGCTGGGGTGGGAATAATTTTATTGGACTTGGCCTTGCACAAACACAAAGTGAAGAGCATTAAGGTCTCTCTTGTAGTGGTTGGAGTTCATTATAATTCATAAAATTGTCTCATTTTTGTTGCTAAAATTGTCTTATCACTCATGATTTTTTTTTCAGAAAAACTATTAGATATTGTTTTTTTATCATTTTTATGTTATTAGATCATATATAATTTGCTTAAATAATTGTGTGTGTTTTTTTTTCAAAGGAAAAAAGCATAATTTTTATTAAAAGAAATAAAAATTATATTCTGAATAATGCATGTTGAAGGTATGCATTTACTCTGGATAAAAACTTTCAAACTCGAGAGGAAGAAAGATGTAGCGAAAGATAGCCCAGTGAAGGCGGTCTCATTACATTGTCGAAACTACAAGAAAAGGAAGAGCTACAAAACTCAGCCATGAATACATAGGAAAGGAAAACCAAATGAGAGACTGGACAGACCAAACCAAAGTGGCAAATAAAACCTCCCAAGAAAAAATAGTGGAGTGACAACGGAGCTAGAAGTCCCGCAACCACGAAAAAGAAAGACAAAAAGTGCACGCCCAAAACAGGACCTCAAAGCGTTGACATCAACCAACAATGCACGCCCAGAAAGAGAGGACCTCAAAGCTCTGACCTAAACACCAGAAAAGAAGCAACAACCCCAGCGTCCACTCCAAAAATAACAAAACCCAAGAGGAGCGCAGAGCCCCCCAACCACCAAAATCCTACAGGGAAACCATGACATTTGCATTAAGCCCTGAATGAATCGGCAGGGCTGGATCAACTAGATCCACCCAAAATACACCTGAAAAACCTTCGCGCACACCCAAAGACTGCATCAACGAAAGACCGACACCTCACAATCTACAAATCCGACATAAAAAAAACCCCTCAAAACAACGGAATGTGGACAAAGCATCCTCGACCAAAGCAACAGACCAAGAATAAAACATGAGAGACCAGATCCACTCTGGGGAGAGCACGACCACCAAGTAGAAAACCTAGAAAGGGAAAAAGAAGAATAGATCCACACTAGGGGTATCACAGCCAACTCCAGAGAAAAAAAACCTCACCGACCAACGCGACCTTGAAGGAAAAGGCCAAGGGGAATCGTGTCGATAAGAAATACAGCCGGGAAAAAAACCCAAGCATTCGGCGAAGGCTTGAAACAGAACGATCCAATCACCATTTAGACATATGCGGCAGGCACGGGGACGATCCGGAGGAAGAGGTGGATAGGAGCGAAGAGAAAAGCATGATAAAAAAAAATCTAGTGCGACTTGTAACTAAGGTAAATCCTAGCTGCGACCATAAACCACTTATATTGCTTATCCCCAAAATTCTTTTTCAAGTAATTGTGCTAGTTAATTGAACATATGTTTGAATCACCATTTACACTAAACACTAAGTTCTACCAACGTATGGAGCTTTGTGATCTAAATTGATTCTCTAAAAAAAATTACATTCAACACTTCAAAAGTTAGTTCAATTGGTATGTTACAAGTCTATAACATGTGTGTATGAATTTTGGTAAAATAATGAGGTTGCAACTTGTAAGTTATTTTGGAAATATTATTAAAATATTAGTAGGTTTATAGAAATGTGATAAAGATGTCTCAACTCTAAATTTACAAAGATAAATTTTAGGAATTGTTTTCTTATACAAGGTCTAAGCTAATATCGTGAGCTCTATCTCAGAAAAAGTTTCAAATAATTGGTCTATATGTGCTCAAATATGTATAGACATTAAATAAAACTCACAAATATGTATAGACATTAAATAAAACTCAGTATTTATGGTGTGATATCTAATTTTTTTAACAAAAAGTTGGGCTTCATCATTTAATATGAGATTAGCATGATATAGATGGTAAATTTTATAAATTATTTATTCCCTTTGCACATGTTTATATTTTTTAATTTTCTTTTGTAGGTGACAGGTTTATAGACTATTAAGTTTGATAATGGTGCAAAGGTATGCTCATATCTAGCCAATTTATAGGGATATATTGGATGTGTTTGTAAAGGTTTATAGGGAGGGCGGCTTGCATAGTCTTTATCCTAGAGTAGTATCATGCCTTATTGGATGTTTTCGTCAATTTCACTACAATTGGATTGTTAAAGAATAAAAAACAACCAAAATTGGTTTTGTCTCCCTAATATCTTACATTCTGAATAGATTTAAAAAAAAAACAAAAAAACATCTAAATAAATTCGGATATTAAATTGAATACTAAACAACACCAATCAACAATTATGAATGTGTTACTCCTATATGTTTAATTATATTATGTTGAAAGTTTACATTACATTTTTTTCCATGAAATTAACATAACTAAAATTGACAGTAGTAGGCTGGGTTGGAATCCATTTTTGAATGCTAAGTTAGTGGAGTATTCTTCCTCAAGCTTCGAGGTGAAAGAAATGAACAGATTATAAAACTTAAGAGTAGAAAAAGTCCCCCTTATGTCCATATAAAATAGAAAACTAAATGTTAGTGTGAATGTTAATTACTAAATCTTACAATGTATTAATTACTATACTTAATCTTATGGGGTAAATCTTATGAGATGTGTACTACATAATGTATTAATTACTAAACTTTTATTTCCATTTTTTTAGTAATCAATCATTAAACATTTGGGAATGCAGATTTGGGAAATGAAAATATACACTCTAAACGAAGTTGACTAGTATTAAATTCCTTAAATGAAGTACATGCGTTCCTTACAACTAATAATAATGAGGATCATGCTTAGCCTCTGTCAAATGCCAAAAAAGACAAGCTTATATGTATGTTGTTAGATACATCAGAGAGAACCATGCTTAGTCATTTCCAATTGATGTCATAATTGCATTTTTTAGTTTGTTTTGTCACGCTATAGTCTTAGTTCCTATAGGCTTAACCTTGTCACTCATGGCACTAGAGTCTCCATACACTAATGAGGGGCCACCGCACTAATGAACAACCACCACCGGCTAACAAAGTAGTAGTTACACACTAGCTTATGTACTTGCATGTCGAGCCACCCTATCGCTATGGAACTAGCCAACCCTACATGTAAGAAACTAGTGAGTCAAGCACCCTTAGTATAATATAATAATTGTGGCTATTTAACAAATTTCATAGGGATCATCAACATGAATAATAACATGTGACAATGGATAGAATTGAACAACATACCTACTTTACATTTGAATCATATCAAATTAGTTAATATTATATACACATAGGTACATGTTGTTAATAGTGTCTTAAGCCCTTTTCTCTCAAAATATCACAAATAAACCTGATTTCAAATAAATAATATTTATTATAATTCAAAATTCAAAAAAAAAATCTATTAGGAAATGGAAATATTATTATCAAATTAATAACAAAAGCTAGTTTGATCAACTAAGAATTACTATATTCTTTATTATAGGTACGAAAAAAAGGGTTATATATATTTATACTTTATTTAAAGTACCAAATATTTATTTAAATTTTGTGGTTAGTAGTATAAAAATAATATTACATAAAAATGATTTTATGGTACCAAATATTTATATATATATAACTAAAAAATTATTATTACATGAAAATGATTTTATAAAATACCAAATGTTTATTTAAATAAATTGTGTGGTAAACTATAAAAAAATAATTACATGAAAATGACTTTACACATAAAATTAATGCCATGAAGACATCTTAAAAGGTGGTATGCAGAACATTTACATGAAAACCATGTGCCATTAACTCAATGTGATCAATGAGGACTTGGCTTCGAAAGGTCCATCATTTATATGCTAAGAGTGTGCTCTTAGCTTTGAAAAGTTTAACATTGATATTAAAAGAACGTGCCTGCATCATATTTTACTAAAAGCAAATTAAGAAATGCAATCTCTATGTATTATATGCATATAAGTAATTTTAAGAATTATATATATATATATATATATATATTTTAAATTTGAAATAAATTGTATTTTATATTTTAATAATTATATTTAATTTAAATTTTCATTATAATTAAATTAATTATATAATATTTTAATTTCATTAATTCATAATAATAATTTATAAAATTAATATATAATTAATAAAATTTATTAAAATATTTTAAATATTTTTTTCACAATTATAACATAAAAAAGAAAACTAAAATCATCGTAATTCTTAAACGTAATAATCAAATATTCATAATAATTCATTACAATATTATACCTTTTCTTAATAATTCAATTTAAGAAACAATTATAAATTATTTAAATTAACAAATTATTTATATTCAATTTATTCAACTTACAAGTAAGAGTAACTTCTCCTCTTGTATTATTTAATAATATATTAAAATAAATAATAAAACTATATATTTTATCTTCTCAATTTTGTGAATATTATTAAGTATATATAATTTTATATATAACAATTCGATGTTGTATTAAATGGGATAACCAATCTATATTGTTTGATTTGAAATGATTCAAATTGGTCATCATATATTAAAAATATGGCCATCAATGCAGGGTACTTATTGATTGTCAAAAATTTGTTCTCCCTGTTATGTACATTTTATTTGGATAACAAATTGAATCATTATAATTGAAAAAAAAATCAAAATTTATTTATTTACATATTTTAGGAATTAATTTTTCAATTTATTTAACTATTATGTTCATAAAAATAACTTTAAACAAATAATAACTTGCACTTAACATTGAAACCAAAGAAAATATTTTTGAAATATCATAGGACTCAAACACATACTTATGTGAGAGTGCAATAAGTAAAGAGAGTTTGAAATTTGCATAATAACTTGTACTCAACATTGAAACTAAAGAAAATATTTTTGAAATACCATAGGACTCAAACACATACTTATGTGAGAGTGCAATAAGTAAAGAGTTTGAAATTTGCATATTTGTTCTCTTTATTTGATACAATATATTGGCCCCAAAGAATATGAAGGACAATGCATCGAGTCGTTGTGAAGAGTATGATGAGAAATATATATGCAAATATTATGAGAAGGGAAGCAAAAGTGGAATGGGATACATAGTGTAAAACAACACTTAGTAGCTACAATACAAGGGCAAGTTAAAGCATGCTCTGAAGTCCTAGATGAAATAAAATCCCAAATGAAAACCTCTATTAGAAATGTTCATGAAAAAAACAAGACAAAAAGGATACATGATGAGATGGGAAGAATAGGGAGAGATTCACATTAACAAAAGTGGAAGTGTAAACTTTGGTTGTGGACCCTGGACTCCACTCATACGAATCTCTTTTTAATTTATTGCTCCATCTTCGAGTGTCGACACTCACATCAAAGAAAAAGAAGCTTGATACATTTTATGCACCCTACACTACCCCTAGCTCTTAGCCCAACATTGATGGCCAATGGAAGAAGTGTCATTGTTGGGATCCTCCCTAGGGGTGTAATGGGAGGTCCCACTAGAGTATTACTAGTATAGTTATGGAGGTCATTCAATGTAAAGTGGATAGAGCCCACTATGGTTGTTATTATTAAATAAGGTCCACTACTTAGTATATAATAAATATAATGTGGCGTCATTAAAGAAGGTCCATTAGGTAGTTAGGAGTTGATTATGATCAGGGTTTCATAGATAGCTATAAATAATCGAGTATGTAT
>JZKD02S1624001.1:0-24240 GCA_000966675.3 Picea glauca | reverse complement strand
TTGCTCCATCTTCGAGTGTCGACACTCACATCAAAGAAAAAGAAGCTTGATACATTTTATGCACCCTACACTACCCCTAGCTCTTAGCCCAACATTGATGGCCAATGGAAGAAGTTTCATTGTTGGGATCCTCCCTAGGGGTGTAATGGGAGGGCCCACTAGAGTATTACTAGTATAGTTATGGGGGTCATTCAATGTAAAGTGGATAGAGCCCACTATGGTTGTTATTATTAAATAAGGTCCACTAGTTAGTATATAATAAATATAATGTGGCCTCATTAAAGAAGGTCCATTAGGTAGTTAGGAGTTGGTTATGATCAGGGTTTCATAGATAGCTATAAATAATCAAGTATGTATCGGAGTATTTTGTATTGGAGCTTAGCTCATTGAGAAGTTTCCCTAGCTTAAGAGGCAAGTGAAGTGAAAAGGAGTGGATTCCTTCCATAAAATGATCATTATACAATGTTCCTTTAAGGTTTTTAATATGAAATGAAGTTTTGACCATTTATGATATTTGTTTGTGATTCACATTTAAAGGTTAAGAATTATAACAATCGGTATCAAAGCTCTTTCTTGGACAAGAAAGTGGAAGAATTTTTTTCTTCCACTTTCTTACCCCAAAAAGAACTATAATACGGATTGTTATGTACCTTAAATATAAAAATGCTAACACACACACACACACACACAAAAGATATGCAAGAATAAGATAGAAACTATCAATTACTTGATTATATCAAAATACCATTAAAGTAAGGAACACTAAGCAATTATCCCTTTATGGAAGGAATCCACTCCTCTTCGCTCGCCTCTTAAGGTAGGGTGACCTCTCAATGAGTTAAGATTCAATAGAAAATAATCCAATGTATACTCCATGAGAATGACTCCATCCTTATTTATAGTTATCTTTGAAATCATAATTGTAACCACCTCCTAACTACCTAGTGGACCTTCTTCATTGAGACCACATACATCTAATCCATGCTAACAAAATAGTGGTCCTTATTTAATAATACCAACCACAATGGACCCAATCCACTTTACATTGAATGCCCCTCATATCTATGTGATCACTGTATCATCCACAATTGTAAAAGATCACGTGTGGGTCTGAAAGGAACAATATCATTGGATAATATGCACAGTGAACATTGATAGCCATAACAGGGTCCTAACAATGATGTTTATGACATAAGGTGGGGTAAATCCATCAAATAGTCATAACAATCTCATGACTCATCTTAATGATTTTTATGACATAAGGTGGGGTAAATTCATGAAATAGTCATAACAAGCTCATGACTCCTCTTAATGATGTCCATGACATAAGGTGGGATAGAGTCATCAAATAGAAGGTGAAAGTAGTTGTCTTCCTAGAAATCACAATTGTCCATGTACCAATCATCACAAGCATCCTCTAAATCCCAACAGACATGTGTCTCTGGTATATTCTTTGTTGATGAAAGAATGCATCTCAGCCATGATACTAGTCTCCTGAAATTTTTTCAAACATTCATGAACATCCAACATGGCTATGTGCACTTCCTCCCAACTCATGGGGCTCAACATTTCCATTATGGGGTTTTGTTAGAGTTTGGAGGTAGAATTTTGTAAGGGTTCTAGCATGCTTAAAATTGATTGGAAGCATATCAAATAATATATCAAACGAAAGCACCAAAAGTCCCCTATTTAATGGAATTGGTCTGGTTGCAATATGGGCGCTATGTCAAAAGATATTTGCTCTGCAATATTCATGGTCATCACTATAAAAACCCTAGAATACCTTATTTTATATCAGCAATATCCCCACTTACTAGATTGCAATAAGGACATTTTTTTTTAATTGGGTGTGTTTTTTAGTGGAATCCAGATCTACACTTGGTTTCTTTATATTCTACACAGAAAGCTAAAGGAATGGATTAAGATGACACACCCACTTTTTCCTATGAAAAATATACTATAGATAAATAAAATAAAATAAAAAAATATTCCACTTTCTTGCCCAAGAAAGAAATTTGATACCAATTGTTATCTACCTTAGATTTAAAAATGTTATCACACAAAAAATATCCAAGAATAAGATAAATAATCTCCTTTACTTGATTATATCAAAATATATTTAATGTAGGGCAACACCATACAATCTCATTTACTTGATTATATCAAAATATATTTAAGGTAGGACAACACCTTACAATGATCCTTTTATGGAAGGAATCCACTTCTAATCACTTGTCTCTTAAGGTAGGGGAACCTCTCAATGAGCTAAACTCTAATACAAAATATTTCAATTCTCATTCATAAGGACTCTATCCTTATTTATAGTTATATAGGAAACCTTAATCATAACCATCTCCTAATTGTCTAGTGGACCTTCATTAATGAGGCCACATTACATTTATGCAATGCTAACTAACTAGTGGGTCTTATTTAATAATAACAAACATAGTGGACCTTGTTCACTTTACGTTCATCATCCCCCATAACAAAACTTGGGTTGTAATGTGGGGGCACAAAGGACCCACAAATTGTTAATTATTTTATACCAGATTTGATCTGTTTACCTCAACAAATTAAAATAAAACCCCCAAAATATATTTAACCCAAAGAAATTATGAATTTGTTGAAAAAAAAATACACTGGTATAACTAACTCTGAAAAATAAATTTGCAGTGGAAGAAACAAGAGAAAACAAATATGAAACAATAGTAATGTTCACCCGGAACAATTTTCCTTCACTTGTATTAAATATGGAAAATATTAGGTTAGACCCCCAAAGAATTTACATAGAGAAATAACAGTTGCATAGGAACCTGTAACTCGGCCCCCTTAGGAATTTGGATCCATGGAAACTCATCTGATGGTTGGAATCAACCCCAAGATCAGCACAACCTCCTTTGGGTGCTCATGGACTACTTACCTTGCTCTCAGCCTCCTTGATTGTCATATGGCCCGCAAAACTGTCAATTCGGCCTCCACCTAAAATCAAACACTTGGATTTTTCTTTCTCTCCAACCTCAGCTTCTCTTGAATTTCTCATAAATTCCCTTCAACAATCCCCCTTCAGATCTCTTCAGTCAAACAGGGCCTTTCACCCTCCTCCTTGAGAAAATTGCTTTCTCAACAATGTATATTGTGTCTTTACCTCTCTCTTGGAATTTACTTTATAATCTCATTAAGCCAATAATCCCTAACCCTAATCTCCAAAGTGATTAATGGATAGGATTAAATCCTAAGCCTCACTTGAGATCAAGGGCTAAGATTAAATCTAGGTCACTTAAATAATTAAATCATTTGTCCTTAGAATTTTAGCCTAATAGTCCACAATAATTAATTAACTTTAATTTTGTACTTTTACTAAGTTAAACTTAGGAAAGAAATTATAAAGTCACTTACTCTTTGTTGACGATTAAAATCGTAATGATGAATTCCGCCCGCAAAGTATTGGTGAAGCACTATTATTTAACTCTGCTAATAATATAATACTAGTAGGTGGGACCCCCTTGTAGACTAGTGGTGCAAGGATAGACATATTACACATGTTTTGTTGTTGTTTTGATGATGCCTACATAGTCCTACATTTTTGACGATGCAGTCTTGGTTTCATTTGGCGTGATGTTAAGTGGATAATGCATTATTGTGGAATGTTTTTAGTAATCACTTGCGACACAGAACAATTTTTATGGGTATGAGGAGCATGTTTTTTACAGTTTCTATGTTATAACCTTGTTAATAATTCTTATGTGGATTACTTAGCCACATATATGCAAGGGATCATTTAATGGTAGCATGATCAAATCAAAGGGAAATTATAAAAGGTTTCTATATTTCAAACAAAAGGGAAGAAACTATTTATTTGATCTATAATAAAAGATTATATGCAAATTTCGAATGAAAGAATTAATGGATACTAGCGTTAATCCTAGCTGTTATGAGATTTGTTTGGTAAATGGATTATGCAAACTTTATTAAAATCGAATGGAGGCACATATATCAATGTTGATATGGATTATTGTGTGTAAATACATAGTTATGGCAAGGGTTAACGTATGGAATAGCTCGGGTGGTGCACTATGCAATAGATATGGTCTCAGATATTATGATGGATTGGCATTGATTATGCATTGGTTATATGGTTTATTTCTTAGTGGATGTTATGCTTATTGGATTGTATCATACTCGGAATTGAATGGGACTAGGTGATGGAAGTGACATGCATTTACTGCACGTCACTCCAAACCTTCCCTATTGCTTGTCACCCTAGCATTGTTCCATTGTTGCACTTTTAACTATGTTGGTTGTGAAGCTCCGCGTTTTCAGGTTTTTGGAAGGGAGAGCTTGTCCAACTCGTCATTTAAGCATTTTCCCACAGGTATGATTGTTTTCTCTCCATCCATGATGTATTATTTGTTGTATGAACCAAATGGTGGCTCAGTGATGCTTGGATTCTGTGTGTTCTTGAGATTTTCGACTGTGTGTAAATGTGGTGTTATGGTGTAACAATCATGGGAATCTCTGCTTGGTCGGCCTCCACCTGGATTTTTCTCTAGTTATCAAGTTGGTGGTTGGTCTTCTCATCACTTTGCTTGCTTTGTGTATTTCAAGTTTAGTTGGTTTTTAGGATTCAAATGTTGAATTATTGGAAATTCCTCGTCTCAGTTGGTGTAGAATTATTTCTATAAATTGGGGAAAACATTTATTGGGTACTCAGTTTGTGATTCTTAAGCCTCATAATCCAACTTCACTCCTTTGGTTGTATGGTCTTTGGTTTTGTTATTTTGAGCCCTGGTTGTATAGTTATCAGTGTTATTCCTCTAAGTTCTTTGTGGGATTTTTACAAGAACCCTTATGTTCAAGGTTGTGGGTCTGTTGAAGTGCAAAGATTCATCTTTCACTTGTGTCTCTGGTTTTGGATCATATATCATGGACCAACGTGATTTACAAGAACTTAGGAGGATTCTCGGGGCACATGAAGCAATGATGCAAGGAAATAAAACATTTATTTTCTCTCACTTTGAAAGTCCATGAATGTGAACAACAATGCATTTCTCAAACTACAGCTATTACGAGTTGTTTGGTTCAGGTTAAGCATCAACTTTCCACTCTTGAAGTATAATGCAATATGATAAGGAACCTGGTGGTGAATTTGCACAAAGATGCTCATTTTGTGGAATCTAATCATCCATTGTCTGTAAACTCAGGTCAAGGGGAACATAAGGAGGATACTAAGCACCAGTGCATTGAAGATATGGAGATTGGACATCAGGAATCACTACAAACTTACAAAGACCTCGAAGAGGCCACACATAGACCTGGCATAGGAAACACACTGCCATATTTTTCATTAGTAAATATTTTTTAATGTTATCAGTATTTTAGGCATCTTTTATAGAATCTATAATAGCAGTAAGAATTGGAAATTTTTGCCAACAGATATATGTAAACTCTGTATGTTGTTCTAGACTTGTATAACCTATTTGAAACTTGAAGACATCCATATGTTTCATCAGTGTTGTTTAGCTATGCTACGTCCATTTTGATCATATAAATTACCCAGTTTCGATTATAAAAGAATTATTTCATGACCAAATTTTCATTAGAAAAATAGCCTCCAATGCCAAACATAAAATAAACTAGATATTGAATGTTTTCTAGTGAATCTGTATTCTAGCAATCAAGTTCATTTCCCTTTAAAAATATGAGCATCAATTATGCTTCCACACAGCAACAAGGACCATGATAGTAAGTAAATCACTTTGAACATTTGTCATACATGAAATAGAATAATACTTCAACTGGAACAAGCGGTAGGCTTGACCCAATATGGAACAAATGAGCAAAGAATTTGAACCTTTTAAACAAAAGGTAGATATAGTATATAAAATGGTCGTTGTCAAATTTCATTATGAATCATATTCCCAGTAGCCTATTCTAACTTTCGTGGAAATTCCTGAGCATTTTATAAATGGAAATAAATTGATGCAACCATTAAAAAAAAATCCATGTACAGTGTAAGGTATTCATACAAGCTGAGAACATGCAAAATACATTATGCATCAATTGATTTCCAAAGTAATTGCTTATAGTTGGCACATGCAATCTGGGGCAGGATATGTATATATTGACTGCTTTTCTTTTTGTAACTTGAGTTTCCCTTGCCTCTGCTTATGACCAGTTCTAACCATATGTTGAAAGCTCGACCAGTCAACACTTCTATTCAAGAACAACTGCCCCAGTGAAGTCATGTGTGGATGAATTGTTTTCTTATGATAGTTATAACTATCGTGCCCTGCCTGTTAATCAAGTACAGAACAAGCCCATGTAAGAATAAATAGAAAAAATATTTTTGAGAATCACACTGATATAGTAAGGTAGTCAAACACTATAAAGAAACCTCTTATGAACGATATGCAAAAACATTATTATCCATAAGGGTTTTAAGACACTTTAATCAATAAATATTAAAGAAACGATGATGTTGAATGTAACACAACAGGTAGACCCATGTATGTATTTGTACATGTTTTTATTAGGCTTGTGATTCAGGATGCTTTTGGGGCCAAAGTGCCTTGTAAGTGTGTATGTCTAGGAGAGTAAACACAATGTGACCTAAGCTTCCCTCACACATGTGCAAGCTCTTGGTGATGATGGAATTTGAATGCACGGGTTAATTTATCCCAAGCGAGGTGGGATAATGGAGCATCGACCCGCTATATGGTGTAAGGATCATGGGAATCTCTGTTTGGTCGGCCTTCGCCTGGATTTTTCTCTAGTTATCAAGTTGGTGGTTGGTCTTCTCGTCACTCTTCTTGCTCTGTGTATTTCAAGTTTAGTTGGTTTTTAGGATTAAAATGTTGAATTGTTGGACATTCCTCGTCTCATTTGGTATGGAATTATTTCTGTAAATTGGGGAAAAAGTTTATTGGGTGCTCATTTTGTGATTCTTAAGCCTCGAAATCCAACTTCACTCCTTTGGTCGTATGGTCTTTGGTGTTGTTATTTTGAGCCCTGGTTGTATGGTTATTGGTGTTATTCTTCTAAGTTCTATGTTGAATTTTTACAAGAACCCTTATGTTCAAGGTTGTGGCTCTGTTGAAGTGCAAAGATTCAGCTTTCACTTATGTCTTCTAGTTTTGGATCATATATCATGGA
Source organism: Picea glauca (assembly GCA_000966675.3). NCBI lineage: Eukaryota > Viridiplantae > Streptophyta > Pinopsida > Pinales > Pinaceae > Picea > Picea glauca. Next base: position 17,088 of record JZKD02S1624001.1, on the reverse strand, counting down.
CCAACGTGATTTGCAAGAACTTAGGAGGATTCTCAGGGCACATGAAGCAATGATGCAAGGAAATAAAACATCCATTTTCCCTCACTTCTAAAGTCCATGAATGTGAACAACAATGCATTTCTCAAATTGCAGCGATTACGAGTTGTCTGGTTCAAGTTAAGCATCAACTTGCCATTCTTGAAGCAGAATACAATATGACAAGGAACTTGGTGGTGAATTTGCACAAAGATGCTCATTCTAGGGAATCTAATCATTTGTTATCTGTAAACTCAGATCAAGGGGAACAAAAGGAGGATACTAACCACCAGCTCATTGAAGATATGGAGATCGGAGATCAGGAATCGGTGCAAACTTACAGAGACCTGGAAGAGGCCACACATAGACCTCGAATAGACCCCACACTGCCATATTTTTCATTAGTAAATATTTTTTAATGTTATCAGTATTTTAGGCATCTTCTATAGAATCTATAATAGCAGTAAGAATTGGATATTTTTTGCCAACAGATACATGTAAACTCTGTATCCTGTTCTGGACTTGTGTAACCCGTTTGAAACTTGAAGACATTCATATGTTTCATCTGTGTTGTTTAGCTATGCTACAACCATTTTGATCATATAAATTACCTAGTTTCGATTATAAAAGAATGCTTTCATGACCAAACTTTTATTAGAGAAATAGCCTCCAATGCCAAACATAAAATAAACTACATATTGAATGTTTTCTAGTGAATCAGTATTCTTGCAATCAAGTTCACTTCCCTTTACAAAGATGAGCATTAATTATGCTTCCACACAGCGACAAGGACCATGGTAGTAAGTAAATCACATTGGACATTTGTCATACATGAAATAGAATAATACTTCAGCTGGAACAAGCGATAGGCTCGACCCAATATGGAACAAATGAGCAAAGAATCTGAAGCTTCTAAACAAAAGGTAGATATAGTATATAAAATGGTTGTTTCCCAATTTCAGTGTGAATCATATTCCCATTAGCCTATTCTAACTTTCGTAAAAATGCCTGAGCATTTTATAAATGGAAATAAATTGATGCAACTATAAAACAAAAGCCCTATACAGTGTAAGGTATTCATACAAGCTGAGAATGTAAAAAATACATTATGCATCAATCGGTTTCCAAAGTAATTGCTTATAGTTGGCACATGCAATATGGAGTAGGATATGTATATATTGACTGCTTTTATTTTTGTAACTTGAGTTTCCCTTGCCTCTGCTTATGACCAGTTGTAACCTTATGTTGAAATTCCAACCAGTCAATACTTCTATTTAGGAACAGTTGCCCTAGTGAAGTCATTTGTGGACAAATTGTTTTCTTATGATAGTTATAAGTATGGTGCCCTACCTATTAATCAAGTACAGAACAAGCCCATTTAAGAAAAAATAGAAAAAAAAAAATTTGAGAATCACATTGTTATAGTAAGGTAGTCAATAATTTAGGTGGATATTGGTGGCCACCCATCTGTTCCAACTGGCTCCTCTTTTCAGTTTTTAGTGCAACACGTTCTTATGTACTTCTTTGTAATTGCGGGTTCTACACTTTTGGGGCTGTCTGAAGCCCTACACATCTTCCAAGTGGATACTGGTGGCCTCCCACCTAATCCAACAGGCTTATTTTGTATGTTTTCATGTCAACACATTTTGTTGTACTTCCAGGACCGTTTTGGGGCCCTAAACAGTGTATTTTTGGCTCGTCACAGTCAAACTGTGGATGGAGTCAGAGTTTGACGACGTAATGTGTATTTCTCGAAAAGACCTTTCCAACAGATATCACGTGCCTAAAACAAAGATCGTATGCAAAAGTTACGACCCCAGAAAATTAATGTACTAATTTTCCCAAACAAGACCCACAAGACTTTTGGAGTTTCATCTCCTAGGGTTAGAATTTTGGATGTCTAGAGTTTTGGCATTCATGTTTATCATAAAAAGGCCTTCAATGCCTCATTGTAATCATCTTCTTGCGAATGAGCGTAGCCATCACATCTCTTTTCAAAGATAAAGCTGTCACCATTCTAGTGAGTCTTACACTGTATATTTACAGTCTCTTTATAATTCTTTCATTAATAGAAATCAAGTATTGTTGTATTTATCTGTTTCTGGCAATTTTCATCAGTATTTCATTGTAATATCTCTTCATTCATTTCATTCCAAAAATAATCTGGGTCAGTGGTATCAGCGCAGGTTGCTCTTGATATTTTTTCAGCGCATGTCCCCGACGAGGTCCGAGTATAGGCAGTTGGATCTCGAGTTTGTCTCTCTTGAAGACAATCACTCTCGCACACCCAAGAAACCCTCGATGGCAGCAGAAAAAAAAAACAGCAGAGTAGAAGATTCTATTAACATGTTGCTTGAGCAAGCTCTCGTGCAACAGAGGGACGAAATGATGGAGAATTTTTCACACATCCTTCAACACCTGTCGATAGCAATACGCGCATCTTCATCAAGCGACCATTTTGGAGGAACCTCTCCCTTCAAGGTACAAGTTAATTTTGATATTCTCATATTTGAAGGTCAAATAGATGCGGATTCCCTAGAAAAATGGTTAAATCTATTAAAAAGTTATTTCTTTGTTCAAAAAATTTCCGACAGGGAAAAGATCACCTTCGCACTCCTCAAGGCTCTCCCCCATGTCAAACATTGGTGGGAAACTTACTGGGAGAAAAGTTCCACAGAGGAATCTGGAATATATGGGGTCGAGCCCACTTGGGATTTTTTTGTGGATGCAATCAAAGAACAGTACTATCCTATTGATAACTATGAAGACCAATACATGAGATGGACCACACTGTGGAAATAGAAGAGTCAAACAGTGTCAGAGTTCACAAATACTTTCCATACCTTGGGCACCAAGTTGGGTATAAAAGACTCTGAGCGACATCTGGTTCTGAAATACCATGGGGCTCTGCATAGGTATATCCAAACCGAAATGGATTTCCTAAAAATCTCATCATTGGGAGTTGTCGATCGATATGTTTGCCAAAATCAAGCAGAAATTTAGGCACCAGAACAAATGGGAATTCAGGTCTACAAATCTGCAACAACCAAAGCACGGTAAAGACGGCCCTAACCAACATCCTCTAGAAAACCGGTCTAAGACACAAGACAAAAGGGGTAAAGTAAAGACAAAGAATGACACTAGGAAGTGGCGTGACTTCCACAAAATCCCCTGGCACAACACTGATGAATGTTGCTCGAAACAGTCATTGGTGGTTGAGGTCAAACACATGGAGCCGAACCCTGATTCAGATTCTGATCCATAAAATATTGAAAATAGACAGATCATCGACGCAGACCCTAGTGCTACTGTTGTGACCACAACAATTCATCTAGAAGAACCAGTAGATCCTGAAGAGGGGGGGCACATCTTCCATTCACCGATGTGGGTGAAGGGGACCACATCTTCCATTCACAGATGTGGGTGAAGGGGACCACATTGCATTTCATTGTTGATAATGGCAACCAGAAGAACCTCATCTCATCTAAGGTCGTCAAACAATTGGGGTTGTCGACAAAACCACACTTGTAGCCATACAACATCGGGTGGCTTCACTAGGGACGAGATCTTTGCGTCAGCCAACAGTGTCGTCTGTCCTATGGCATCCATCCCTTCAAGGATGTGGTAGTGTGTGATATTTCCCCTCTTGATGTCTATGATGTGGTTTTGGGCCAACCATATATGTGGAAACGTTATGTTGTCTATGAGTCTAGACCTGGTAGTGTCATTGTTACTTTGGGAGGTCAGCTCTACAGGATACCAGAGGTAGTTTTGACTACTGCTCCACCAAAACAACACGGCAAGGTAATCTCTCATACTGCAAAATTCATCCTCTTCGCATTTTGTTCAAAGGATGCACAGAAGACCACTACAACCACTACAGCCTCAACACCTTCTATCCAGCAAAAACAGATTGTCGGAGAGACAGAAGATGTTGTTTCTTCACCTACAATGGTTCCTACACAATGCACCATCCAACCCAGAGACAACAGGTTGGTGGAACAGATTCAACCCCTCCAGTGACAGGGTTGTGACAGTCTTCCACAAGACAAGAAACACAACTTCTCCAACAAGGCACGCAGCTCACCAAGCTTCAGATTAAGAAAATGTTTTCCCGTCTTCCATGGGCACTTAACGCAATGGAGACCATTGCTTCCTAAGGGGGGAGGATTGATCTAGGTGAATATTAGTGGCCACCCACCTATTCCAACTGGCTCCTCTTTTCAGTTTTTAGTGCAACACGTTCATCTGTACTTCTTTGTAATTGTGGGTTCTACACTTTCGGGGTTGTCCGAAGCCCTACACATCTTCCATATGGATACTGGTGGCCTCCCACCTAATCCAACTGGCTTATTTTGAATGTTTTCATGTCAGCACATCTTGTTGTACTTCCAAGACCATTTTGGGGCCCTAAACAATGTTTTTTTTGTCTCGCCACAGTCAAACTATAGACAAAGACGAAGTTTGACGGCGTAATGCGTAGTCCTCAAAAAAACCTTTCCAATAGGCTATCACGCGCCTAAAACGAAGATCATATGCAAAATTTATGACCCCGAGAAGTTAATGTACTAACTTACACAAACGGGGCCCACATAACTTTAGACGTTTCATCTCCTAGGGTTAGGTTTTTGGATGTCTAAGGTTTTAGCATTCATGTTTATCATAAAAATACCTTCAGAGCCTCAATGTAATCATCTTCTTGCGAATGAGCGTAGCCATCACATATCTTCTCAGAGATAAATCTGTCACCATTCTAGCGAGTCTTGCACTCCGTATTTTTACAGTCTCTTTACAATTCTTCCATTAATAGAAATCAAGTATTATTGTATTTCTCTGTTTCTGACAATTTTTATGAGTATTTTATTGTAATATCTCTCATTTCATTTTGTTCCGAAAATGATCTAGATCAGTCAAACACTATAAAGAAACCTCTTATGAACAATATGCAAAAACATTATTATCCATAAGGGTTTTATGACACTTTAATCAATAAAGATTAAAGAAACGATGATGTTGAATGTAACACAACAGGTAGACCCATGTATGTATTTGTACATATTTTTATTAGGCTTGTGAGCCGGGATGATTTTGGGGCCAGATTTCCTTGTAAGTGTGTATGTTTAGGACAGTAAACATGATGTGACCTAAGTTTCCCTCACACATGCTCAAGCTCTTGGTGATGCTGGAATTTGAATGCAGGGGTTAATTTGTCCCAGGCGAGGTGGGATAATGGAGCATCGACCCTCTATATGGTGTAAGGATCATGGGAATCTCTGCTTGGTCGGCCTCCACTTGGATTTTGCTCTAGTTATCAAGTTGGTGGTCGGTCTTCTCGTCACTCTACTTGCTCTTTATATTTCAATTTTAGTTGGTTTTTAGGATTCAAAGGTTGAATTGTTGGACATTCTTCGTCTCAGTTGGTGTGGAATTATTTCTGGACATTCTTCGTCTCAGTTGGCGCTCAGTTTGTGATTCTTAAGCCTCAGAATCCAACTTCACTCATGCTTTGGTCGTATGGTCGTTGTGTTCTTATTCCGAGCCCTGGTTGTACGGTTGTCGGTGTTATTCCTCTAAGTTTTGTGTTGGATTTTTACAAGAACCCTTATGTTCAAGGTTGTGGGTCTGTTGAATTGCAAAGATTCAGCTTTCACTTGTGTGTTCTGGTTTTGGATCATATATCATGGACCAACGTGATTTGCAAGAACTTAGGAGGATTCTCAGGGCACATGAAGCAATGATGCAAGGAAATAAAACATCAGTTTTCTCTCACTTCTAAAGTCCATGAATGTGAACAACAATGCATTTCTCAAATTGCAGCTATTACGAGTTGTCTGGTTCAGATTAAGCATCAACTTGCCATTCTTGAAGAAGAATGCAATATGATAAGGAACCTGGTGGTGAATTTGCACAAAGATGCTTAGTCTAGGGAATTTAATTATTCGTTGTCTGTAAACTCAGGTCAAGGGGAACAGAAGGAGGATACTAAGCACCAGCTCATCGAAGATATGGAGATCAGAGATTAGGAATCAATGCAAACTAATAGAGACCTCGAAGAGGCCACACAGATACCTAGAAGAGGCCACACACTGCCATATTTTTTATTAGTAAATATTTTTTAATGTCATCAGTATTTTAGACATCTTTTATAGAATCTATAATAGCAGTAAGAATTGGAAATTTTTGCCAGCAGATATATGTAAACTTTGTATCTTGTTCTGGACCTGTGTAACCTGTTTGAAACTTGAAGACATTCATATGTTTCATCAGTGTTGTTTAGCTCTACTACAGCCATTTTGATCATATATATTACCCAGATTCAGTTATAAAAGAATGCTTTCATGACCAAATTTTCATTAGAAAAGTAGCGTCCAATCCCAAACATAAAATAAACTACATATTGAATGTTTTCTAGTGAATCCGTATTCTTGCAATCAAGCTCACTTCCCTTTACAAAGAAGAGCATCAATTATGCTTCCACACAGCAACAAGGACCATTGTAGTAAGTAAATCACGCTGGACATTTGTCATACATGAAATAGAATAATACTTCATCTGGAAAAAGCGGTAGGCTTGACCCAACATGGAACAAATAAGCAGAGAATCCAAACCTTTTAAACAGAAGGTAGATATAGTATATAAAATGGTCGTTTCCAAAGTTCAGTATGAATCATATTCCTAGTAGCCTATTCTAACTTTTGTGGAAATGCCTGAGCATTTTATAAATGGAAATAAATTGATGCAACTATAAAACAAAAGCCATGTACACTGTAAGGTATTCATACAAGTTGAGAACGTGCAAAATACATTATGCATCAATTGCTTTCCAAAGTAACTGCTTATAGTTGGAACATGCAATCTGGAGCAGGATATGTATATATTGACTACTTTTCTTTTCGTAACCTGAGTTGCTCTTGCCTCTGCTTATGACCACTTCTAACCATATGTTGAAAGTCCGACCAGTCAATACTTCTATTCAGGAACAGTTTTCCCAGTGAAGTCATGTGTGGACAAATTGTTTTCTTATGATAGTTATAAGTACGGTGCCTTGCCTGTTAATCAAGTACAGAACAAGCCCATGTAAGAAAAAATAGAAAAAACATTTTTGAGAATCACACTGTTATAGTAAGGTAATCAAACACTATAAAGAAACCTCTTATGAACGATATGCAAAAACATTATTATCCATAAGGGTTTTATGACACTTTAATCAATAAAGATTAAAGAACCGATGATGTTGAATGTAACACAACACGTAGACCCCTGTATGTATTTGTACATATTTTTTTTAGGCTTGTGAGTCGGGATGCTTTTGGGCCCAGAGTGCCTTGTAAGTGTGTATGTTTAGGACAGTAAACACGATGTGACCTAAGCTTCCCTCACACATGCTCAAGCTCTTGGTGGTGCTGGAATTTGAATGCAGGGGTTAATTTATCCCAAGCGAGGTGGGATAATGGAGCATTGACCCGCTATATGGTGTAAGGATCATGGGAATCTCTTCTTGGTCGGCCTCCGCCTGGATTTTTCTCTAGTTATCAAGTTGGTGGTTGGTCTTCTCGTCACTCAGCTTGCTCTATGTATTTCAAGTTTAGTTGGTTTTTAGGATTCAAAGGGTGAATTGTTGGACATTCTTCGTCTCAGTTGGTGTGGAATTATTTCTGTAAATTGGGGCAAAAGTTTATTGGGTGCTCAATTTGTGATTCTTAAGCCTCAGAATCCAACTTAACTCCTGCTTTGGTTGTATGGTCTTTGGTGTTGTTATTCTGAGCCATGGTTGTATGGTTATCGGTGTTATTCCTCTAAGTTCTATGTTGGATTTTTACAAGAACCCTTATGTTCAAGGCTGTGGGTCTGTTGAATTGCAGAGATTCATCTTTCACTTGTGTCTTCTGGTTTTGGATCATATATCATGGACCAATGTGATTTGCAAGAACTTAGGAGGATTCTCAGGGCACATGAAGCAATGATGCAAGGAAATAAAACATCTATTTTCTCTCACTTCTAAAGTCCATGAATGTGAACAACAATGCATTTCTCAAATTGCAGTTATTACAAGTTGTCCGGTTCAGGTTAAGCATCAACTTGCCATTCTTGAAGCAGAATGCAATATGATAAGGAACCTGGTGGTGAATTTGCACAAAGACTGGGGAATCTAATCATTCGTTGTCTGTAAACTCAGGTCAAGGGGAACAGATGGAGGATACTAAGCACCAACTCATTGAAGATATGGAGATCGAAGATCAGGAATCAGTGCAAACTAACAGAGACCTGGAAGAGGCCACACACTGCCATATTTTTCATTAGTAAATATTTTTTAATGTTATCAATATTTTAGGCATCTTTTATAGAATATATAATACCAAGTAAGAATTGGAAATTTTTTCCAGCAGATATATGTAAACTCTGTATCTTGTTCTGGATCTGTGTAACCTGTTTGAAACTTGAAGACATTCATATGTTTCATCAGTGCTATTTAGCTATGCTACAGCCATTTTGATCATATAAATTCCCCAGTTTCAGTTATAAAAGAATGCTTTAATGACCAGATTTTCATTAGAAAAATATCCTCCAATGCCAAACATAAAATAAACTGCATATTGAATGTTTTCTAGTGAATCTGTATTCTTGCAATCAAGTTCACTTCCCTCTACAAAGATGAACATCAATTATGCTTCCACACAACAACAAGGACCATGGTAGTAAGTAAATCACACTGGACATTTTTCATACATGAAATAGAATAATACTTCAGCTGGAACAACCGGTAGGCTTGACCCAACATGGAACAAATGAGCAAAGAATCCAAACCTTTTAAATAGAAGGTAGATATAGTATATAAAATGGTCGTTTCCAAAGTTCAGTATGAGTCATATTCCCAGTAGCCTATTCTAACTTTCATGGAAATACCTAAGCATTTTATAAATGGAAATAAATTGATGCAACTATAAAACAAAAGCCATGTATAGTGTAAAGTATTCATACAAGCTAAGAACGTGCAAAATACATTATGCATCAATTGCTTTCCAAAGTAATTGCTTATAGTTGGCACATGCAATCTGGAGCAGGATATGTATATATTGACTGCTTTTCTTTCCGTAATCTGAGTTGCCCTTGCCTTTTCTTATGACCAGTTCTAACCATAGGTTGAAAGTCCGGCCAGTCAATACCTCTATTCAGAAACAGCTGCCCCAGTGAAGTCATGTGTGGACGAATTGTTTTCTTATGATAGTTATAAGTATGGTGCCTGTTATCGCACAATTTGTAGTTAAGGTAGAAGACGGATGTAAGAAGGTTAAATTGGCGTAGCTGAACCAATTCCACCACTGTCACCTCAATGGGAAGGTTCTTTCTATTTAGGGAGGTAAGGCCCAAGGGAGACGTCCCCGGTGACCTGGGGTTTTGAGAAGGCAAAAAGACTTAGAAAGGCTAAGTGATAATAATCCCCCTCACAAGTCACCACCTGATCAGAAAGTCCTGGCTAAATAGCCAATAAAGATAACCAGAAGTAATAACCAAGAAGAGTACCTACCTGAGACAAAGCGACAAAGAAACTAGGCATATGCAAGCTTGCTTCCTAGTTAGTACTTCATATAATCAATGACTTTTCTGATAATAAGCAATTGAGCAATAGTATTGATGAAGTAAATCAATGATTGTACAATAGCAATGATTACAATATTACTTCTCAATAGATGCTAAAGAAATCTTGGCATTCAATGTAACAATATCAACACTTTATAAATGATGCCTCAACTAACCACTCAAATGCTTTAGAAGTAAAACGAAAGTTGCACAAAGGTGTTTTATAGCACAAGAAGGTGACGGCAGCAATAGGGTTAGTAGGATTAGTCTAGGCTAGGGTTAGTAAGAGTTAGGGTTTGTTCAAAGTATTTGTTTGTTTGTGTGATCAAGTTATTCAAAGCAAGAGGTCATAGACCATTGCGCTACTAGGGCATATGGAGTCAAAAGAGGACGCAAAGGCTGAAGGACTAAGTGATAGTGAAACCAAAGACAAGAGGGTAAAGTGTTGAGGTGTTTCTAAAGCAAGGCCTCAACAACAAAACCCTAGGGGAGAGAGGCTCACTTTGGTGTAGAAACCCTAGGCCTCAGTGCTCTCTCCTCCTCCTTTAGCTCAATGGCAAAAAGGGCTAGCTCAATAAATGATTGATCTAAGACAAGAGAGTGTGAGTGATGTGTTGCTAAAGAAAGGCTCCATTAGACAAACCCTAGGGAAAATCGACTCACCAAGGTGTAAAAACCTAGGCCTTGGTGCGTTTTCTCCTTCTTAGCTCAACAAATAAGGAAAAACGGCTAGCTAGAAGAAGATGGATAGAGTGTTGCTATGGCAAGGCTCTATCCTCTTCAACAAATCAAATGGCTCAAAATCTTGATGGGGACATGAGACAAGGACATTAACTAACGCTTGTCATCTAGGGTTTGATTCAGCAAGATATAAAAACATATGCAAGTAAATAAACTTGAAACCATTCAATTAAGAAGTGTTTGCATAAATTCACTTACATAAACCAAGAAACCATGTAGCAAAACCCTAGTTGTAACACCTTCCACCAAGAGAAATGCCAAAAATGCCAAGTAAAATCTTCCTTCAACAAGTGCACCTCAAAATTTCAGCCAATAACCCTAAGAAGGGCGCAAATTTCAGACCTCACTAATGTGTGAGTGAAAGATGATCCAAAATATGAAGGCAAAAACCCTCAATATATAGCATACCAATGACCTAAATTACACTTTAGGTCATTAAAAGGTCGACAAGGCCAAAATACTAAAATCATATTGTTTTACATTAAATGTTTAAAATTAAATCCTAATCAAGCAAAAGTGAGGCGTCATCCCCTTTCTAGGGTGACATTATTCCTTTCTAGGGAAAATGCAGCCTCCTGCAGCAAAACGTTAACCCTCCTTGGGCTTCTCCAAGCTGCCACACGTGCCAAAACTGCCATAGCTGCCTCCCAAAACGTCCACACCATTGGGTGACGTCATGGGCATCCTGGGAGACGTCCTAGGCCTTCCAAGGCCAACGTTCCTGTGGAGAGGGCTCAATCCCCCTAGGTGAGGCTCTGCCAAGGTGCCCCTATGGAACGTCCTCCTCTTCTCTGGTGCAAACCCCTTTGTCATGTCTCTACCCCCTGTTGGGGTCTCAACATCCATCTGATGAGCTCTTCAGCCCCATGGAGGTCTAAACTGATCATCTCCCCATGTATACCTGTCCAATGTGGTACCTGTTTGTCGGGCATGATCCTACACATCAACAACTACACTCTCCATGGGCTCATAAGTCACAGGGATCATAGCAATGTCAATCACATATCATTATCAATATTATTAAACATGTGCATAAAACCCCTTTTACCCCAGTCAAGTGCTCAAGGACATTATACAAGTCTACAATACAAGTTTGGGGGAGATGACAGGGTGTCCTATTGAGCTAGTGTCTACTGGAAAAGGGATGTTTCTGGAAAAGATTAAATCCAAGTCATGTAAGTGGGTGAGGTGGGTAAGGGATGTCCTGACAAGGGGTGCAATGAAAGCAGGGAAATGCAAAGCTTTACCTGTGGGTGCCTTTGTAGAAGGCGAGTTGCACCTGTCCTGGATGCAATTGTTTCCAAGCCCATTCATGCCATTTTATTCTTATTTCTTTATTGTTTTTTTCTTTCAAGAGACTAATCAGGGGACACTGCCTGGCGTGGTGACCAATGGTGGCAGTGTTACCCACAAGTACTTTCACAGAAATGAGAAGGTTGGCTCTTGATGAGACCCCCTTTCTCTTGGCCACGCAACCAAGAGCCACTACCTTGGCGTGGTAACCAGCTACTAGTAGTGTCATACTGCTAGGTACCCATGGACCTAATAGGCTGGCTCGTGATGAGACCCCCCTATCTTCTGACTAGGTCTTGTTTTATTATTTTTATGGGTCCCTCTTGTTTCTTGTTGAGAAGCTTTTTATTTCTTTCTCGGGGATCCTTGGGCGAAACATCTCGAGGTTTACTTTTAGGCTTTTATCTTTTGTCAGCTTGCTTTTACCTTCTGGGTCTTTAGCCCCTTCTTCCCACAAGGCAAGGTGCAACCCTTAAATGATTGGCCAACCCAATGCCCGAAGTCCCGGACAAATGTAATGGGATAGATGAGCGGGAAGCAAGATGAAAAAGTGGTAATATGACGGAGAGCGGACGATGACTTTTCAGAAATCCCCCCAGTGGCAAACCAAAACCTATGGGCACAGGCTTACTAGGGCATCCCGTCATTCCCCCCAGACATGGTCAAGTGGACAAGTATAAGATCCAAGCATTTGTTAGAGACAAAAGGAATTAAATGCACATATTCAAAGGTTTTGAGGATCAGAGTGACACATACCATGATACCCAGACTCATTACCTCATGGAGCAAGAGCCATCTCTGATACAGGACCAAGACGAAGGTGATGGATGTTGCTGCTAGCCTGCTGCTGACAAAGTGGAGCTGCTGAAAGGGAGAAAAGATGGGCCCTCCAGAGCCATGCTCAAGTCGATTTGGCTCTCAGTACTCCATGTCGATGACATGTGGGCCTCGAGACATAATCTCCTAGTTATCCCTAAAAGTGGGGGATAACAGTGCCCTTCCTGTTAATCAAGTACAAAACAAGCCCAGGTAAGAATAAATAGAAAAAACATTTTTAAGTGTGTATGTTTAGGACAGTAAACAAGATGTGACCTAAGCTTCCCTCACACGTGCTCAAGCTCTTGGCGATGCTGGAATTTGAATGCAGGGGTTAATTTATCCCAGGGGAGGTGGTATAATGGAGCATTGACCGCTATATGGTGTAAGGATCATGGGAATCTCTGCTTGGTCGGCCTCCGCCTGGACTTTTCTCTAGTTATCAAGTTGGTGGCTGGTCTTCTCGTTACTCTGCTTGCTCTGTGTATTTCAAGTTTAGTTGGTTTTTAGGATTCAAATGTTGAATTGTTGGACATTCCTCGTCTCAATTGGTGTGGAATTATTTTTGTAAATTGGGGCAAAAGTTTATTGGGTGCTCAGTTTGTGATTCTTAAGCCTCAAAATCCAACTTCACTCCTGCTTTGGTTGTATGGTCTTTGGTGTTGTTATTCTAAGCCCTGGTTGTATGGTTATCAGTGCTATTCCTCTAAGTTCTGTGTTGGATTTTTACAAGAACCCTTATGTTCAAGGCTGTGGGTCTGTTGAAGTGCAAAGATTCAGCTTTCATTTGTGTCTTCTGGTTTTGGATCATATATCGTGGACCAACGTGATTTGCAGGAACTTAGGAGGATTCTCAGGGCACATGAAGCAATGATGCAAGGAAATAAAACATCCATTTTCTCTCACTTCTAAAGTCCATGAATGTGAACAACAATGCATTTCTCAAATTGCAGCTATTATGAGTTGTTCGGTTCAGGTTAAGCATCAAATTGCCATTCTTGAAGCAGAATGCAATATGACAAGGAACCTGGTGGTGAATTTGCACAAAGATGCTGAGTCCGGGGAATCTAATCATCCGTTGTCTGTAAACTCAGGTCAAGGGGAACAGAAGGAGTATACTAAGCACCAGCTCATTAACAGAGACCTCGAAGAGGCCACACATAGACCTGGAAGAGGCCACACACTGCCATATTTTTCATTAGTAAAAAAATTTTAATGTTATCAGTATTTTAGGCATCTTTTATAGAATCTATAATAGCAGTAAGAATTGGAAATTTTTGCCAGCAGATATATGTAAACTCTGTATCTTGTTCTGGACCTGTATAACCTGTTTGAAACTTGAAGACATTCATATGTTACATCAGTGCTGTTTAGCTATGCTACAGCCATTTTGATCATATAAATTACCCAGTTTCGGTTATAAGAGAATGCTTTCATGACCAAATTTTCATTAGAAAAATAGCCTCTAATGCCAAACATAAAATAAACTACATATTGAATATTTTCTAGTGAATCCATATTCTTGCAATCAAGTTCACTTCCCTTTACAAAGATGAGTATCAATTATGCTTCCACACAGCAACAAGGACCGTGGTAGTAAGTAAATCACGCTGAACATTTGTCATACATGAAATAGAATAATACTTCAGCCGGAACAAGCAGTAGGCTTGACCCAATATGGAACAAATGAGCAAAGAATCTGAACCTTTTAAACCGAAGGTAGGTATACTATATAAAATGGTTGTTTCCAAAGTTCAGTATGAATCATATTCCCAGTAGCCTATTCTAACCTTCTTGGAAATGCCTGAGCATTTTATAAATGGAAATAAATTGATGCAACTATAAAACAAAAGCCCTGTACAGTGTAAGGTATTCATACAAGCTGAGAACGTGCGAAATACATTCTGCATCAATTGCTTTCCAAAGTAATTGCTTATAGTCGGCACATGCAATCTGGAGCAGGATATGTATATATTGACTGCTTTTCTTTTCGTATCCTGAGTTGCCCTTGCCTCTGCTTATGACCAGTTCTAACCATATGTTGAAAGTCCGACCAGTCAATACTTCTATTCAGGAACAGCTGCCCCAGTGAAGTCATGTGTGGACGAATTGTTTTCTTATGATAGTTATAAGTACGGTGCCCTGCCTGTTAATCAAGTACAGAACAAGCCCATGTAAGAATAAATAGAAAAAACATTTTTGAGAATCACATTGTTATAGTAAGGTAGTCAAACACTATAAAGAAACCTCCTATGAACGATATGCAAAAACATCATTATCCATAAGGGTTTTATGACGGTTTAATCAATAAAGATTAAAGAAACGATGATGTTGAATGTAACACAACAGGTAGACCCCTGTATGTATTTGTACATATTTTTATTAGGCTTGTGAGCCGAGATGCTTTTGGGGGCAGAGTGCCTTGTAAATGTGTATGTTTAGGACAGTAAACACGATGTGACCTAAGCTTCCCTCACACATGGTCAAGCTCTTGGCTATGCTGGAATTTGAATGCAGGGGTTAATTTATCCCAGGCGAGGTGGGATAATGGAGCATCGACCCGCTATATGGTGTAAGGCTCATGGGAATATCTGCTTGGTCGGCCTCCGCCTGGATTTTGCTCTAGTTATCAAGTTGGTGGTTGGTCTTCTCGTGACTCTTCTTGCTCTGTGTATTTCAAGTTTAGTTGGTTTTTAGGATTCAAATGTTGACTTGTTGGACATTCCTCATCTCAGTTGGTGTGGAATTATTTCTGTAAATTGGGGCAAAAGTTTATTGGGTGCTCAGTTTGTGATTCTTACGCCTCAGAATCCTACTTCACTCCTGCTTTGGTTGTATGGTCTTTGGTGTTGTTATTCTGAGCCCTGGTTGTATGGTTATCGGTGTTATCCTGAGCACCCTTACATGCTTGGGAAAAAAACAACCCCAAGTTGCCCACCATTTTAGGCAAAGGTTTAACCTGGACTTCAATTGTCTCTGGTTGGGAGGTGAGCTTCTCTCAATGCAGACATCCCCTTCCCAAGAGCAATTGATGCTAATTCCAATAGGTAGGCTATGTATTGTGATTTCCAGCAACAAATGGAAGTACATGTGTTGATTACTATATGTTAATGGTTGTGGCATAAAGTTGTGTTGAATTTTGTTACCAGTCAAAATGTTGTGCTTGAGTTAAAGAATATATTGAGGGTGATTTTTTGTTTTGTGGATAAGGACTTTATGTAGAACTAAGAACCTGACAATTCACGTTTAAGATCAATTCCCTGTTGTGTCTGCCTTTTGATTCCCTTCTTGTCAGTATGGTTCCCAACTGTTAATCACACCACTTTCAATACCTTTATTAAGTCTATCAAGTAGCTTCTACCAGTAATTGTATCTAAATAAGGGGACTCTCTCATGATCAATTATACCTTATGCCCGATCTTACAAATATCCAAGCCCTCATTGATCAAGCTGGAGCTATAACACTGCAAATGTAGTCTGACTGACATATCACCATTTAACTATGGGCCATTTGTCCTTATTCCCTTACAGTTAAAAACCAAACTGTAGTTAACAGGTCTCACATTTAAGAAACTAATGGCATGTGCTAGTGGATAAATATCTCTACATGTAAATAAAGACTATATATGAGCAAATTCATACTTGTGGATCTCTACTACATGTACTCAAATCCTTGGGCTGCAACAAGGGACATCTAATGTTCAAAAGGACTATGTATAAGGTGTATCTAATTTAAGTTCACAGCCAAAAACTGGGGGTAAGGAATTACCAAAGCATTGTGCATGTTGCCAGGTGATGCTGAAATAAAGATATCACTCTGCATACTGACATGATAATCCACAGCAGCCGAAATAGAAGCTTTCCCTTCAAGCTGTTTCAGTTGCTCTTCTGTTGCAAGACTCTTCTTATCTTCCATTAAAGGAAACAACTGTCGCAGTATCGAAATTCTTGCTTCCCCTCCATATACCTAATCCAAGGTTCCAAGCTTTAACAGACATGAAATGGAAAGCTATTCCCAAAAAGCATTTATTTGAAAAATCCTTGAGCTAACTGAATTTGCATACCTTGTGAGAAGCAAGGTAAAGTCGAGTCCTATTGCCAAAGCCTAAAGCTGCCAACAGTAATCCAATTTCTTCGGGGGTTAAGGGGCACCTTCCTTGACCTCTAAGCTCTTCATCAGAAAATTGAGAATTCAGCACTCTCCCTTGCCAAAGCACTTGCCTATACTTTGCAAGGGCTAACATCTCTGCCCTACCCCCTCCAAAATTGCATGCAGAATGAGCAGCCATATCCTGCATGAGAATGATAGACAACAGTACAATCAATCAGCTTATAAAAGTAACAAAGTCAATATAACTTTATTATCTGAGTTTGGATCTGGCCACAATGTGAAATAACAAAATAAAATAGAAGGACAACCATATGCGTAATGAATAAGAAGGTCTAACTACTCATGTTAAGTGGATAGAATGAAAAAGAAAGTCTGAGTCTAAAAGGAGTTTGTAATAGATGAGAAATTCCAACATGTGCAGAAATATGCATTGATATCATAATAAGTAAAGTTGTAGTGGTGGTCATGAATGCAAGAGAGTGGAATCGAACCACCACTAACAAGTTGAAGGGCTTCAAAGAATGCTATATTCA
>JZKD02S1623990.1:125464-139933 GCA_000966675.3 Picea glauca | reverse complement strand
ATCAAGTGCTATTTCTGTTCAAGTGCTATTTCTGTTGTTATTTCGTATATCATTTCTGTGTATTGTGAAGATTATGCTGGATATTTTACTGTTATTCTATTATTTCTAGCATTTCATTCCTATTCTGCATATTTTATATATCTGGTATCTTGCAGTTCATCTATCACTGCACCTTGAAAGGTTTCTTCCATGTGCAGAAAGTTAATGATCTGTTGATCATCATCAAATAGTCTCCAGTTCGTAATATTGTCTGGAACAGATGGTCGAAACAATAGCTCCACGGAGAATGCATTTGGGGATAAGCCTTCTGCAGGAAGAAGTTTAGAGGCTACATTAGCTAGTATATCTGCTTCAACATTATTTAATATAGGAATGGAATTTATATTGAAAGAAGAAAATTTGTTTATTAAACTCCATACCTCAGACTGGTAACTTTTGAGATGCGGGGAAATACAGTGTATAGAGTCTCTTACCTGCCTAACCATTATTTCAGAGTCTCCAAATACAACCAAATTTTGAATGTTCATATCCAGAGATTTTCTGAGACCTTCCAGTAAAGCCTCATATTCTACAGTATTTTTAGTACATTCAAATTCTAGTCTACAAGCCAATAATTTCTTGTTACCTGCCGGATCGATAATGATGTAGCCTGCACCAGCTCCTTCTTTAGACTTAGAACTGTCAAAATATAGAGACCAAATTCGGTTTCCGTCGGGCACATGGGAATGTTGTATTGAAGCTGTTGGTTGCACATATGTTACGATCTCAGACTGTTGTTCTGGGTTGTTGATAGGTGAAACCTCGACCACGAAGTTTCCGAAGAAGGTGTCCATCCCTTGGACTTCAGGTGAATCAACTGGAGGTGTATATGGTTCGTTAGGATCGTTCAAGTCTGTAACCATGAACTTAAGGTAACGCTCACGATTCACCCTGATCTTGTTAGGCTTACCGTTCTCTAGAAGCCATAAGTGAGACCAGTCTGTTGCGAAGTAACCATGTATATGCTTTGACCAGTCCCTGCTAAAAAATAGACCATACATTTCTGGAATATCCACCACAATTATATCAATAACCTAATGAACCTTTGGGTTAGATGATAATCTAATCAATACATTTTTTAGTTCACCTATAACTTTAACATCTGTTCGATCAAGTTGTATGATTTTCAGAGAGGATGATTCCACTTCAGCATTAATCTTCTAGAAGACAGACCAAGGCATCACATTAGATGACGCTCCTGAGTCCATCATACAATTATGCATGTTTCTATTGAAAATATCAAAAGTTAAAAGGAAAGGAGGTACGTTCTTGCGAGTACTAAGAGTAGTAGCTTGTGGCTTCTTTCTCAGAGTTTCTAAGGCTACTTTATCTACTTTATTTACATTATTTACATTATTTACATGGACTACAGGAAGACTTCCTTTATCTTGAGGATCAGGGTGGTTTTTAGTGGGAGTATTCTGAGGAACTTTGCTTTGCACAACCTTGTTACCATTAGAATTACCATTCTTGCCATTCTCTGAAATATTTTGCAACATTTTTTGTAACAAAAATGGAAACTTCAACAACTCACAAATAGAAATGTTAGCCCTTAATTTTTTAAGATATTCAACAACATCATAATCTAATTTAGGGCTGACATTACTCTGCTTAGTTTCTACTAATTTAGCTGGCTTTGGAGGTGAAGTTGTAGTGTTCTCGGTAGGAGGTTTGTTTGTCGTCTTACTCCTAGCTTTATAAGGGTGAAAAGTATCAAAGTTAGCTTGAAATATGTTGTCCAAGAAGTGTCCAAAAATGTTTGGAGAAGACTCTTCTTCTTGCACTATTTCCTGTTCGACTTCCTCCTGAGGGATCTCGGGAGGCATCAAGTTATCTTGGGCTTCTAGAATTGTTTGAAGAGCACATTGAAAACTTTCTAGGTTCAAGCCTTTGGGGTTTGGATTAGGTTGGTTGGTAGGAAAAGGCTTTCGGAAAGGGGGTTTGTAGGGTCCTTTACTCGAGGAAGCTTCTTCAGTTGACCTTTTTAAGTCTACAACTTGATTAGACATTTTTTGAACAACTTTAGTTAAATTTTCCAAATCAGAGTTTTCAGGTTGTGTTTTACTTTGTGTGGGTCTAGGGAGAATTTCAATCTTCTTTTGGGAAGAAGAAACAGTCTCAGTTTCATTGCTAGAAGAGTCCTTAAGGCTAAGTATGTCTTTTTCAATCTGAGTAGCCTCCTCTAAGCCTTCTAACAATGTGACCTTTTTAGATTGTTTAACCCAAATAGCTATACTTTGATGTAAAGCTTTAGTGTAGTAAGCTATTACAAGACTCTCAGCAGGCATAGAATCTGCAGGGATTTGATTTTTAAGCGTTAAGAATCTTTGATTAAAATATTTAACTTTTTCTTTTGGGTTCATTTTTAATCTTGAAAGATCCATTACTAAGACTTCCGAAGGAATACCATCTCTGAATTTTTCCAAAAAGCATGACTCAAACTTTTACCAAGAAACTATGGTATGGGGCTGTTGGGAAAAGTACCAAGTGGATGCATTACCCTCGAAAGTATAAGGGAACAACCTACAGACGACGTCTTCATGTTCAACATTACAAAGTCTGATGGCTAACATAAATTTTTTGATATGATCTTCAGCTATCTGTTTTGAATTAGGATCTAACTTGGGAAGCCATTTCTCCGAGTGCTTAGGTAAAGGGTGTTGGGCTCCAGGTACAACTACAACATCCTAGTCCAACCAGGGTCTAGCAGGGTTGTTTTGATTTTCCATTGGGGTAGTGGGTGTTGAAGGCTGAGAAGGTGAATTGCATTCATCAGAAGAGGAATCTCTTCCAGAATAGGAAGGATATGAGGGAGGTGGTGAAGGAGGTATCCCAGATCCTCCTGCAGTAGGATTTATGTTTGGATCTATAGGATTCACAGTGAGGTTAGTGTCACCTAATTGTTCTCTGATATCAGAGAAGTCTAAAGGTTGACCCCACGGATGGTTTGGTTGCCTCAAATTGGCTAAGGCACTATGTGTTTTAATAAGAGATCGACGAACAATATCTTATAAATCACCACTTGTAGGATTAGGGGTTGTTGGCTCAACTGTGATTTGAGGATCTTCGGTTGAAGTAGTTGATGTTTGAAGGGGAATATTATCTTGTGAATGGATTCTAGTCACTATAGGTGAGTGATTAGGGGGGGGAGGAGTCTTACGACCACCTCGTGCCATTAATTAAGTTCAGGTCCTCCTCCCAGTGCCATTTGCTGATGGGAGAAATTGATCGTTCGTCAACTAAGAGAGTGGAACCGGTCCGAGTTTGTCTAATAACCCAAGTCGTTTGGAATGAACCACCCTGATGGGTTTAGCGCCTTCGTTAGCTGATGTAAGGTCTTAATAAAACCAAATAGAAAACTAATCTAAACTAACTAAACTAACTAAATGAAACAAACAAAACTAACATAAAATAAACTAATACACTAATCTAACTACTAAAAAAACTAACTAATCTACTATTTATGAACTACTTATTAACCAACTTATTTAAATAAAACCTGGAAAACTCATTTGCAATCTTCCCTAAGACAGAGACATATATTTTTCTTGATTTTTTATGATTTTATGAACGAGAAATAAAACTTACTGAAATTAAACAATCTAATATACTAACTCTAACTATAAATCTAACTAAACTTATATCTAAACTAAACTCCTAATAAATACACTAACCAAAAAATGGACAAACTGACCTGGAAATGCTCCAAATTTGTCCTGTGTATGATGACTTTGAAGCTGGTCGGAGGAATGAAACTCACACCGGTTAATCCAGAAGCTTCTTGTAAACGATAGGCTGTGCTTCTCTTTGAGTAGTTTACAGGAAAAATAAGACATAAAAAATCATAGAAATTATAAGATTTATAAATCTCTGCAATAAGGGAAACCTGTTATGCAAAAACTTATACTTGATAATTCGACTTATGAAGAAGAGAAATCTGTCATTCACAAACTGAATCAAGCAACTACTATATTTTTTGAATGCTGGAAGAAATCATATATGGATTGTAATGATTAAATTATATCATTTGCAAAAGACTAAGATAGCTAAAGTAGTCATTAACCAAATGCAAATAGATACACATAAACATAAAACAAAATATTGATATCATGAAAAGCTAAAGCTGTAGAAGAATATCAAATTATGTCTCAGTCTGTATTAAAATTCCATATCCTTGTTCTCCCACGAATAAGGATGATTATTACAAAAAAAAATAATAATGAGTATTTATAAGTTTTTTCCACAGGGTAAAACCTCCCTATGGAGGATATCAAACTGTTTACACAATCTAGGAACATATCCCAAGATCAACTAAACTAGGAAATTGAAATGAAACCAAAATATTTCAATATCCTCCAAACTGTCCATCAAATCCCATACAATTTCAAATTCACCTGAAAAGGATTCAAAATAGACAAGTTAGAATATTCTTTTACTAATAAAATGATAAAAAATAAATTCTACAGACTAGCTACAGAATCATCTGATTCTGTAGCTAGTCTAAAATAATATACAGAATTAGAATTGAGATTAATTCAAATCTTTTTGAAGAATTAAACTTAATCATCATCCAAGAAATGTCTGAAAACGAATCATTGAGATCAAAATGATTTCATCATTCAATATTAAACAGGATCAACATGACTCAACTGAGCATAGAGATAGGGATACTCTGCTCTTTTGTTACCAACGAAATCAGGTCCTCAGAGTGATAATCAGACAGTCATAAGATTGTTTCATATCCAATTAAAAAAAACATATCGTATGTGATTATTAAACAAGGATACTATTCAATCCAACATAATCATTTTCCACTCGTTATAGCTGTAACGATATAGCACAAGATTGATATCATTTAATCAAATACAAGGATAGAAACACTTTGTTTCGATTATTGTCATCATATGTAACAACCTCATGATCGTTTCTCAATCAAATCGAATCCCTCAGTTATAGAATCATTTTAATATTTAATTGAAAATGAAACAAATCACGAACATTTCATTACAATTGTCTTATCAACAAGAGACATCGTCGCATCGAACAGGATTATCTGAATAGTTGTATAGCACAAGATTTAGATTGTGAACAAATTCAAACGAAAATTGACTCATAATAAAATCATAATAGGATTATCTGAACATGGTTTGTTATCGATTTCGATCTTTGATCATTGCACAATAAGCAAATATGATCGATTAATTTTGATCACAATCGTTTCAATCAAACGAATCGTGTCGGGGTTTGACCGATTCATTACACAAATTTAAAATACAGAGTAATAATCAAAATCTGGACTCAATTTATAAAATGAACCTGCCACTTAAAAATGAATCAATTTAGCTAAGGGTTTTCACACAATTGTTATGATTCAGATTCGTCTCTAATTCGGGCGTGAATGTTATTTGAGTGTATTTCTTTCATCAAATAAACAGAGTCATTTTCCTTAACTTGAAATCGATCAAATATAGAACAACAAACGATACAACATTGTAACAAGTATCTTCCCGAAACATTTACCAGTCAAAGTATACCAATAATAATGCAATCGAAATCGAGCAAGATCGTATCAACCAAAGTTTATCAACCATCCAAACATGAACTGCATATGAAAAATTTCCTTTTTCAAATCGTATCAAAACCAATTTATTTGGGAGCCAACCAATTAATCAAATTCAAGCAAAGATCACTCAAACCTAATCACAATCTATTGATTTATAAATTGGGAATAATCAAATCATAAATCGAATCGAAATTTTTTTTTATTTAAAGAAAAACTCTATATAGAATACACACGCTATGACAGAGCTATTCAAGATAGAACCATAAAAAAAAACAGAATTCAAACTATTAGTATCAACCTATATTATTTACAAACGATATCAAATGTTTTCATACCTATGTGGTGACAAGGCTGAAATGCTTAATTATGCCAACTTTGAGTTTAGAACAGCCGTAGCTGATTCCACATTTTTAAACAGGATAGAGTTGGTCGTTCTTTGATTCTTATCCACAGCTTGGAGCTTGGCCTTCTGACTGGTCAGGACTGCAATCTGGTCTTCTAGTGACTGTATCCTTGATTGGAGTATTGGGACATCACTATAATATCGCTCTAACCATAGGCCACACTGGTCACAGGGCATCCTCGTAGGGTTTGCATGAACAAATGAGGGTTTGGCAGTATGACTGAGGGTCTCGTCAGGCATTTTAATGTCAGGATAGCTAGGGTCATTCCTTAGACAGGGTGGTAAATTTGACACAAAATCAAAAGGTGGATCAACACACAATCCTTGCGAATAGGGGTACTCGCTAGCCAAGAAACGCTCAACCTCTGAATCAGAATCTTCGCTCAGAATGATAGGTTTAGACTTGGTCGAGGGTTTAGGATTGTGTCTTTCCATTCGTGATATCAAACGGGCATTCCTTTTCCCTTTGGCACTTGCAGTGAGGTTTGGCTTAGGGTTTCGGCTCCCAAGCTTCCTAATGGCCTCTGCACTCTTAGTCACGGTGTCGGGTAAGTTGATAGGAGGTTCAGTTGAGGGCTTAGGCAATAGGATATGGTAGGGCACCGGGGGTAGAGGTGGTTCAGCCTTAGTCTCAGTTACCACAGGTTTATCAACCTGTATAGGGTCAGTGTCTTCAAAGATGTTACGGGCGATGAAAGCCTTCCAATCGTCACCATGCGAATTCAAGTGATGCATAATGATGAGCTTAATAAGCCCATGATGAAACAAACTGTTGTCATCCTTGTGTCTTTTAAACTTTTTGGACATTTTAGACAGGCTTCGATGCAAATAATAGGGCATATTGAGCTGATATCCCATGAAAACCATAAGCAAACATAGGTGGTAGAGGAATACTAACCTGTACCGACCTTCGCAAGTGATAAACTACTTAACTATCATCAAGGTATCTCGCCAATTAGGTTTGAGTGTAGAGACGGGCAGACCTCTGTCACACGAAGTAACCTTGCGTGAGAGGAAGAGAAGTGTCCATGGGACCTCCTCGACCTTGCAATTCTTGAACCATCGCTGACCTTGGCTCGGCAACCCTGTTGCAGCACTGACGAACTTCGTGTCGACCTTCAATTGAACATCTCCGACCTTGGCTCTACAACCATCGTAGGTCGAAGCAAACTGACACGCTACACAGAGGTTGAAACCCTCAAATCGTTCCACGAAGGTAAGCCATCCACTCTCTGTCAAATCTTGGCGGGCATTGTCAAACATCAACAGCGCTTGATGGCCATTTGGCTCAACTCTCACGACTGGTGCCATGGAGCCGAATGCATGGTAAGGGAAGGGTTTGAATTCACCAACGCATAGAGGAGCAGAGCTACCAGAGCTAACAACAAAAAATGAGTGAAAAGGAAAAGCATAAGTGCGAGCATGCGAAGGTGGTGGAGTTATTCACTGCCATGCATAACAATTAAGGCGTAGTACAACCATCGATTTTCATAGTAATTCAATCCATCAAAGAATAGCTCAGTAATCATATCATTCAACCAATGAATCAAAAGGTAAATGTTATGCCAACGCGCAATCAACACCGTACCAAAGTTTTTAAGCCATGAATGATACGACGTGAAACCCTTATAAAAAATATAACCATGTGCTAACGTATCATATGAAGTGTTTAACCAACGTTTGACATATAAATCAAAACTCGAACTCAACTATGCATCAATGTATCAATTCATATAATAAAAGTTCAACCAAGGTGCCAAAACGACATTCATATGATTGACTAGCCAAAGTTTTTGAAAACATAAGGATCATAAATACATAAAAACCAAAAATAGGTCATACCCCTATGCATTCCATAGAATTATTGATTAAGCAAGTCATAGGATGCAAATCCAAATGCTCAATGTTTTGCAAATTCAACAGAACGAAGTTATATAATCAATATAAAAATGTCCAATGAGCATAGTTCAAAACTCCTTTCAACCACATAACGATAAACAAAAGGTAAGTGCGGTAGAAATATCGATAAAAAGATCATGACAGTTCATATAGTGATCGAAATGTGACTTCGAAAGGAAAAGTTTTCATGCTTACAATCATGAAAACTTAATGAAGACAAATTTGCAATTGTGGCAGGAAACGAAAGTGCCGTCTATTTGAAAAATGGGACGAAAATCTTGATGTTCACAAGACATAGGTGTAGGCATCTTATAAGACAATGGAAAAAGTGAATTGGCTGCCAACAAAGAGCTGGTTGAATGGGTCATCATAACAAGTGCTTCTCCATGTGGGTCATCTGTTATCCTAGTGCCGAAGAAATATGGCACATGGCCCATGTGTTTGGACTTCTGATCTTTGAACAAGATCACGATAAAAAAACATTACACTTTGCCTCACATTGATGATTTATTAGATCAATTGAAACATGTGTTTTATTTAATAAGTTAGACTTAAGAAGTGGGTACCATCAAATCCGAGTTGCTAAATAGGATATATGGAAAAATGGTTTTAAAACAAAACATGGATTATTTGACTGTTTAGTGATGCCATTTAGGTTTACTAATGCACTTGCTACTTTTATGAGGGTAATGAACAATGTTTTTAGTCCATTCATTGATGAGCTTGCAATAGTCTACTTAGATGATATTCTTATTTTCATTAGGACCAGGGAAGAGCATGTCCAACATGTTAAGTAGATACTTTCAGTGTTGCAAAGAGAGAATTTTTTTGTAAAGTTGTCAAAATGTGAATTTGGAAAAACATCTTTTGTATATTTCGGTTACATTGTAAGGGGCAGAGAGCTTTAGATTGATCCCCCTAAAATTGAGGTCATTGTAAATTGGCCAAAGCCTACAAATGTAAATGAAGTAATAAGCTTCATGGGGGAAACACAATATTGGAGGAAGTTTATTGCAAACTTCTCTCTAACAACAACACCTTTACATGCATTGGCAAGTGTGAAAAGGGGATTCCAGTGGGGATTCCAGTGGCGAGATTATTCTAGCTCCTATTATGGCATTGCCATATCTCCAAAAGTCTTTTGAAATTGAAACCGATGCAAGTGACTATGCCATGGGGGTAATGTTGTTGCAGCACATAAATCCCATATGCTATCATTCTGAGACCTTTACTACAACAGTAATTAACTATCCAACCTATGATAAATAAGTGTATGATTTATTACAAAGTGTTAAAAACTGGAAACACTACCAAATGGGAAAAGAAACAATAATACATATTGATCATCAACCATTATAGTATCTACAATCACAAACTAATCTACAACAATCAAGGCATTTTAGATGGATGGGGATTTTACAACAATTTAATTCGGTCATCAAATATAAAAAGGGCATTCATAATAAAGTTGTTGATATGTTATCAAGACCTCCTAGTACAATTGCTACAATCCTTAAGCACAATTCAATTACTCATGAAAGTTACATTGAACAATATGTTGAGGACAAATATTTTAAGGAAGTCTATGCAACTTTAAGTCATGGTAAAAGAGTAGAAGAATTGAATTATCATATTAAAGACAAAATTTTGTATCATTTGGAAAAACTATGTATTCCAGAAAGGGAAAGAGTCCATGTAATAAGGGAGACACATACTTCTCTTATAGGAGGACATTTTTCGTGTAGACAAAACAATTGCTTAGTTAAAAAGATTTTGTTATTGGCCTCGAATGCATGAAAATGTGTCTAAGTATGTAAAAGGATGTACTATGTGTGCAGTAACAAAACCAAGTAACAAAAATCTAGTATTGTAAACTCCACTTCCTATTCCTTCTAGACCATGGGAAAGTGTATCTATGTATTTTGTGGAGGGATTTCCTATGTATAGAAAAGGTCATGATTACTTGTATGTATTTGTGGATAGGTTCAACAAGATGTCTGTTCTAATTCCTTGTAAAAAGAAAGTCACATTTGAACAAACAGCTCAAATGTTCTTTGAAAATGTATGGGTTCATTTTGGGTTACCTACTTCTATTGTATCTGATCGAGACTCCAGGTTCATGGGGAAATTTTGGTCAAGCTTGTGGGAACTTATGGACACCAGGCTAAAGAAGATCCCAACATTTCATCCACAAATGGATGGGTAGACAGAGGTGGTGAAAAAAACAATAGTGCATCTACTCTGGGCATATTGCAAGAAAAATCCTAAGCTTTGGGATGAAGATTTGTGTTATGTTCATCATGTGTATAATCGAGCCAAACATTCTTCTACTCAGAGATATCCATTTGAAACATGTTTGGGGTACTTGGAAAAATATCCTTCGGATTTTGTCTTTGTGAAATACATTACATCAGAAAGACACAGTGATGTAGACATGGCTACAAATTTCATTGAACAAATCCAGTTGATTCATCAGGCGGTATAGGAACAGTTGGAGAAAAGCCAAGCCAAGTAGAAGCAAAGGCATGATATGCATCAAGTTGATCATCGGTTCAAATAAATATATCAAGTCTTGTTATACATAAAAAAGGAAAGGATGCAAGGAGAATGTAAAAAGAAAAAACCAATTCGTTATGGTCCTTTCAAAATTTTAGACAAGATTGGTACTAATGCTTTCCGATTAGAATTCCCTCCATATATGAAAATTTATTCAGTTGTAAATGTGGAAAAATTGAGATTGTATGAGCCTCATATTATCAAGGATCAAGGAGAGAATGTTTACATTCCTACCATAGAATATTTTTCTCCTGAGTATATGAATGAGTTGTAGGAACACACCATTTTGGACAAAAGAGTTTGTACATCTCACAAGGGCGGTGTGGAGTATCTTCGAGTGGGATTGAAGGGAACAAATCCAAGTCAGTTCAAGTGGATGGAAACTGGAAAAATGAGGACACAATATCCTCACTTATTTACCAACTGATATGAGACTTTTGGTGGTCCAAAATCTTCCAAGTGGGGAGGAATGATCCAAGAGGCTCCTCAAGTCTAGAAACTGCTCAAAAATGAAAGTTCTCAGAATTGGATGAAACCAACTCCATTGCATCTGTAACGTCGCATTGATTCCAGACATATATTTTCTTCCTCAAACACACACTGTATGTGAGAGTTATCACACTCTGATCGATATCTTGAACAAGCAAAAAGTCAACAGTCAACATGAAAAATGTCAATGATGACGTGGCATCGTGAAACGTGGTAGAGAAGAAAGATGTTGAGTAGAAAGGTGGAATACATGGTCCAATCAGGTTTTGACAAGTGGCACATTCGAGGGAAAGTTAAAACCATGCCACATGGTCTAGACATGGGCTGCCATGTGGCACCTTGTTATTCATTGACAATGGAAAAAGGAATCTTGGACTCTATTGGATTCGACCTCAGGACCTATAGAATTGGGAGAGCTTTGGGGTAGGCTGGGTACCAACCTTCCTACAATGTGACTTGTTAAGCTAATTCTGCATTATAATATTTAAAGTGTGAGTATGTTGTGAGCAGAGGCGGAAATTGTTGGGGCCTAGCCCCAGCTCGCGGTTACGTGTGCTACCTCATACAACCACACCCCGGTGCTCCACTATACAGACTAACTACGGGAATGGTGGCCACAGAATACAGGCTTAAGCATTGGAGGGAACCTATACCATATGAATTGGGGGTAAAGACCAGAGGCCAGACGCATACTTTGAGACTCAGTTCTATTACATATTGACATGTGAACTGCTAGCAGAGGTAAGGGATAGCGCAAAACCCCTAATGGGCTGGTGCTTGGCCATATTAAGCCATATCACCCTGTATAAGGTGCGCACGCTTAGGCCTAAGGGGCTATTTTTAATTTTTTCAACAAAATGGATCTTTTTGCTATAGTTTTGCCCAGATTGGTCATTTTTGGAGATTTATTGGCCATTTGGAAGGGCATTTGATCCCAAAAAGAGGCCATATATTTGTGGGAAGTTGGGCTTCTCCAACTAAGCCTAAACACTATATAAACCAGGCTTATTGAGCTTGAGAGGGTACTTTGTATTCAGGGAATGTAAAGAAGAGTGTGAGTTAATGGCCCATTTCTCATGTTTTGAGGGGCATTTAGTCATGTTTTGAGAGGAGATTGTTGAGGCGTATGTGGATCTATACAAGGAGTTCTTATACAACAGGTCAAAATCCTGTTTGTAATTGCAAGAGTCATTGTAAAGAGAACTTGAGCATTGAAATATCAATAAAGAGGTCCTCCACGTGGAAGCAGACCTGAAGACGTAGCCACACATTGGTGAACTCCGTTAACAAGTTATGGGTGTCTATTTCTCTTTCTTATTGTTTTTATCTTCTCTTATTTGCAGCATGGTCTATGATGACTGGACTCTTTCATCATTCATGAGCATCTTGTTAATGTCAATTTGTTATTAATTCCTTCCATTTTTGGATCACATACTTTCTCCAACAACAACTGCATATAGATACACAATAACCATGGGTGTGGTTTCAAACTCATAATAATGGCCAAATAAGAAATGAAATGCTAATTATTGACCAGAAGATATAATAATTTGTGTAAGAGATCTCATGAACATCTCATGCATTTCAAAATTGCTTCTAGAAGATTCAAATTCGACACATAGTGAAAGAGAATCGACATAGCCCTGTAGAGGATAGTTCTTCGAGTATATAGATAAAGCTTGTCAGACAAATGATTCAATCCTAAAGAAAGAATGAGTAAAGTTAGAAATTGAATATATCCCAACTAAAGAACATCCATAGATTACATTTATTGAGTCAAATAACTCGACCTTGACTGAAGAAAATATTACTCCATCAACTTCCAAGTCTGCTTCAACTAAAGATCTCGCAATAATTCCATTTTCTAAAAAGAAACCAACATCGAGACTTAACCAAATCCCTATTTATGAAGTAATTGAAGATCCTAAATGATATTGGTTCATTTGTGAGAAATTATGGGATGTTGTAGATATAATCGATGAAGAAAAACAAATGGCTCAGTTTGGAGCCGTGCTTTGAGCTAGGGCTCTTACCTGGTTTATGAATTTCACTGAAAATAAAACACGTTTAGGGCTCTTACTTGGTTTATGAATTTCACTTAAAATAAAACACGTTTAGGGTTCTTACCTGGTTTATGAATTTTACTGAAAATAAAACACGTATGAAAAATGAAATAAAACATAATTTGTTGTCATTTTTAAGACATGAGATACAATCCATTTAGTAGCACAAAAACATAAGGAAATCAACCAAAATCCTCGTGAAATTGTGCATGGATACAACAAAAGATTCAAATATTTACTGAGTCAAATACCATATGCAATCGACGAAAATGTACTAGTACAATGGTACCTAGTGGGACTATTAAAAAATATCAGAGCTTCATTATGGATGTATGACCTTTCAACATGTGAATTAATCCTCAAAACTATTATGATATTTAGAAACTTAGGAGTTAGATAATATTTACTTGGTCTAATGTCGTTAGGTAAAAGTGTGTTTGTTAGTGTGTTCTTTAGTATGCATTAATATGCATTTGTAGTTAGGAAATTCACCCATCATGATATGTTCACGACATAGAATGATCCAATGGTTCATATTGTTCTCGATCTTAATAGCCATTGATCCATGATTGGTCCATAATATCTATTTAAATAGCATGGAGAAATAAAACTTGTTCTAAACCATCTTGGATGGCCAACAGGAATAGTCTTTAGGAGGAAACTTGAGTACGTGTGTTACAATAGAAACAATGATTCATTGATAATCATGGATGAGTCTGGGCACCATTCGCGAAAGATTGTGAGCTTCAAAATTTCACAAATAGAAGACTCGCCAAAATTGTCAGAATGTAGAGATCTATTTCCAGGTGAGTCTAACATATCTAGTTGGGATTTTGATATCTCAAATTACAGAGGTATAATTCACAATATCAATGAGAAAGTGTTCAAAGTTTTGGAATTTAAGGAGTATGAATTGTTGTTTACCATACGAGATGAAGCGACGATGATTATTTGGATTTGGGCTTTCTAGGTCCAAGAAATATGGAAATTTTGACACCTTATAAGAAAAAAATCTTTGGGACCAAAGGTAGAAATACCCACAATAATTTATTCCAAATGTGATGGATGGATGTGTAAGGAAACTTGGATCCCTATCAACCCTGGACATGACATGGAATTCGTTGTACTTTGTGGAACAATAGAGAGAATAGTCGTCCAACAATCTCAAGCACCGATGAAAATAATAGATATAGGTTATGATGGCCTAAAATAATAAAAATAATTGATATTCATGCAACTTGTTTCCCTTACTATTTGGACAAAAGAAGGAAGTTCGTTTGTTACACCCGAAGGAAGAATCTTTATGTTTGTAATTTACAAGGTGATATTTTGGTGACATTTTAAGACCACCGACTGTCAGCCAAATTTATTCAACCCAAGGAAGGTAAATTATGTTGTGTCATTTATTTTCAATAATTAAAGAAAACATTTAAGCAGTGACCATTAACAAAGTCATA
>JZKD02S1623990.1:77717-88453 GCA_000966675.3 Picea glauca | reverse complement strand
TGATTTTATAATCGAGATTCCATTATTGTTGTAAAATTCACTCATTCTTTGATCACATGTTCTAGTTATTATTTTACTTACATATTGGATAAAGTTTACTAATCTCAAATTTCATACTTTATCTATTGTATCAATTACAGATGGTTAGGATTACTTCTAGTTAACTTTCCAATTATATTTCAAAGTTTAGTTTCTATCATTCTTACAATGTAATTAAGTTTGAATGTTTCCTTGTCCCAATATTCTTGCTTGACATGCATGACTTATTTTTTGATTTCCTAACATCATATTGATCAGTGGGGCACCCCTTGTGGATCTTGGTGGGCTCCAAAATTACAACGATATTGTTGAACTCCTCGAATTAACTTTAATTGTAAGTCTAGGGTCCATGCAAAATTATGAGGTTCTATACACTCTATGTGAAACCACAAGGTATTAATTGACTGGGATGTATCCTATGAATGATATGCAACTAATTAAATCTAATTTACACTAACAAAAAATGATCAACTTCGACAATTCGTCCCCTTGACTCTTCATCCCATTGAATTCATCATATTCAATATTAAATCTCTTTACAATATGAAAGGGAATAGAGAGTTATTGGATCACTATAGTTGGGTGAAAAGTTTAGGCGAATGGACAATGAAACTAGGATCCCACAGATGCTACTAGATGACTCAATCCTTACAACCTTAGCAATCATATTAGACTACATTAAACATACATCAAAGTACTGAACATCATAAATTAATAGCAGTAAAGGAAATACATGAAATAAAAGGAATGTTGGAAGTAACTAAGAAAATACTCAACTTTGATATCTCATTCTGATTTAATTGTCGTGTGCTGAGGTTCATGAATTTCACTCCTATCTCCTCTGACAATATGTAGACATGATATGAAGTTCTATCGTCACTTCTTATTGGATGAGATATTAATAAAATGAGAATATGTCTTTGAATTGATGATCCTTGTGCTCCTACTAGATTGGTGAATTCTTACAACACTCATGATCATATACTATATTCATAGACTCACTTCAAAGTAATGAACATTGTAAATTAAAAGCAATGACAATAATGAAAGTGTTGCTCAAATAAATACATGAAATGGAAATAGTGTTGTAAATGAAAGTACAAAGATAAAGGAAATAAATAGAAAGTAAATAAATGGAAATGTGAAAGAAAATTACATAAAAGAAAAAAACAACAACCATATAATCTATGTTTAGAGGGAATTCAAATAAATACATGAAATGGATTAGTGTTGTAAATGAAAGTACAAAGATAAAGGAAATAAAGAGAAAGTAAATAAATGGAAATGCAGAAAGAAAATTACATAAAAGAAAATAAAAAAACAACCATATAATCTATGTTTTGAAGGAATTTGACTGTTATACTTGTATTTGACACCATATGTTTTGCAATCATAGAATTACATAATTGAGTAAAATTATCATAGTTATTTCACAAGGAAATAATTATTTTCTCACAATTTCAATTATGAAATAAGAATTATTTCAAAATTGAAAAGAAAGTTTATAGTGAGTTGGATAAAGTTCATAGTTGAGTATGTGATGCAGGAGCATCACCAACAACAAGCGAGCATGGGACAAAAACACCAACACATTTTGGCACATGATGAATTGTTTGAAATGTTTTGAAGTTTGATACGTCAAACATAAATGAAACGATTAAGAAAGGGCATACTTGTAGATTGTAATCATACCTTGAGCATCCTGCTCTCGTCTGAAGTACTAAGAGGCATTTATGCTAGTAAATGTAAGTAGGTAGCTTTGAATTCATAGATTAGATAGTTTTAGGAGCCGGAGGGAAAACTGATATAGACACCCTCACTTGTATCATTGTAACATTAGTAGCATAATCAATCAAGAGAGCATAGAAAAGAAGAAGTAGAAAATTGTGTAGAAGAACCCATGTACAAAAGTTTTGAGATTAATATGTGAAGCTTTGATCCAGACTCATGGTATTCAAATACTTTCTGTGTATGCATTATTGAATTTTATGCTCATGATTGTTTTACTCTTTCTGGTATACATTTTCTTTTATGCCATGTATGTATGATTTCACGTTAAGCATTCGAAGTCTGGGAGAGTAAAGAAAGAGTTTCAATTATTTCTCTATCTGAGCAAGAGTTTTCCTGCAAAGAGTGCAGTGAAATCGTCCACAAGGAGTGCATTGATGGGTTCAGAGTTTCAATCTCTGAAAGCTCAGGAGGGATAACATTGTTCTCATTCTCGCAGAAGTGCAAGTTAAGCACAGGAGTCGTGCAAGGTGTGTGCAGGCCGAGTAGATTCTCAGAGTTTGCAACATGAGGGAAGAATTGAAGGATTGTTGCTGCAAAAAGAGTGCACAGAGTCTAAGAATTCAAATACTTGGAGTGTATTTGAAGAAGTACCGCAAGGAGTGCGCACATAAATTTTCCCCAAATGATTTGAGGATTTTTCAACCAAGCTTAGGAGGGATAGGATCTTCAAATTTGTTGAAGAAAAGATTAGGAGGTTTAGTACCTTGAAGCATTCAAAGCGAAGGAGTTGCAAAGTTACTTGCAGGCAGATAAGTTCTAGTGAAGGAATACTGTGTTCTCTTTGCAAGAGTCGTCAAGGAGGCATTGGACGGTCAAAATTCTCTGTGGAGAATTCACAAAATCCTGAGAGCCATCAGATCGTACAGAGGAGAAGGGGAGTTATGGTAAGCCTATTTTCAAGTTTTAAGTTCAGGGAAAATCGGGCCATGGGACCCAAGCCAACAAGGACCGTTGGATCACTCGCGTAATCTCATTTCGTGGATTCAGGAGTTGAAGGTTTAAAACCTTTGCATCAAGATTTGCAAGGTCACGAAAGGTGAAGTCCCAAAATAGTGAGAGAATATGAGTCGTTTGTTGGAAGCAGGACACATGTCACAAGATCATCTCTATCGGGGATCCGGACATCGGTATTCAAAGAAGGAAGTCCTTCGAATAGGACCATCCATTCGAGGAGGACAGGTGGCAGAGATATAGGGATCTCGTGAACCTGGAGGTTTGCAAGGTGAGAGCTCATGAGTTGGGTGCCCCAAGTCACGAAGTCGCGAAATCGCGAGTGAGGACAATCATTGGATCCGAGTCATAGGAGGACCGTTGGATCAGGAACCCCATTGCCTATCACGCATTCGGGGTTTCGGAGGTTGAGAGGAGTCACTTTCGACATCAGAAGTCATGAAGTGTCGAGAGAGGAGGCTTGTGTGGACACGTGGTAGAGACATAAGGTGGGGCCCGCATGATAGATAGGCAGACACGCGTTTCCTAGAGAAGGGAGTCAATGCTTCGTTGATTTCTCGCATCTCAGGGATTCGTGGGATAAGACCGTGAAGGCTCGATGCTTCAACCTGCGAGGTTATGAACAACAAAAAGCATCAAGGAGGGAGTCAACCCGGCGTTGACTTATCGCGTCTCGAGAGATCGCAACAAGAGGGAACAAGAGTTCGACCCACAAAATCAGGAAGGTGCGAGTTGCGAGAGTCGCTAGTATTTAAGCCCTAACCTATGGTTACGTGCGGAGGGCGCTGACAAGAGAAGGAGCTATAACCATTTCATGATCTCGGGTATCACGAGATTGGAAAAGAAGAGTCGGGAGCCTTGACTCACAAACTCGCAAGTTGCGAGTTGCGACAAGCACCTTTGGAATTGGGCCTTGGTCATAGCTCTATGGTCGCACGGAGAAGTGGAGCTTGCACCTAGTGTTGTTCACACAGGGAAGCTACCAAAAATAACCTTTGTATCGATAATTTGTGATTCCAGCAGGGAATCTAAAGAGCCAATTTGGCTCAAGGGAGATAAAGAACAATCCTGTGAGTGGATCTTGGCCCGAGGGCCGATAGGTCTGTCTCGGTATGGAACTTGAGAAATAGTCTCATAATAGAGAAAAAGTTTACAGGAGGTTGACAAAAGCTCATAATTGAGCATGGAACTTATGCAAGACTTGTAATTTCTTAGTCCATCAATCATATACGTGACTTGTATCCACCTAATTCGCATGCCATGAATCTTATCTCCAATCTCTTTTAAATTCCTATAAAAGAGTCCAAATGAAGGAGATAAGGGAGCTATAGTTTGAGATTGGTTACAACGAAAAAATAGAGAGGGAAGCTAAAGTGGATAAGAGGGAGAATTGAGAATCTGGAACGAGGAGGAATGCATCAAGACTCAAGGTAAACAACTATTGTAGGAGCTAGTCGGCTCTGCTGACTAGACCCACCATTTGAGTCAACTGCAGTATTAAATTAGGTAAGTCATTCAAATAGGAAATTAGAGTTGACCGACGCGATTGTTAAGGAATGTAACTGACTAGTAACTGTACATTATATATATATATATATATATATATATATATATATATATATATATATATATATATATATATATAATGTAAAGATAGAGGTTGTTTTGGCTATATCTAATAAAATGATTTGATGGTTCTTACACTATTGTGTATGCCTATATATATGCTTGTGTTCTTCTATATATGATGATATACACGTATTTCTCTATGTAAGGATCTACGAGCAACCTCATCGTACTTTCTCCCTAAATACAACATTGGTTCTATTTCCAATAGTTCTAAACTCGAGCATGCATTAAAGAAAATAACACATAGATGTTAACTCTAATAGATGTACGTGAATGATGAGAGTGCAAAATCAACCGTTAGAATGGAAATTATGCATGAAGAAATCGACTAACTTTAACAGAATCCCACACACACTTCTATTTAGAAACACATGAAAAATTCTTGGAGGCCATACCATAAGAACTGTACGAATACATGACTCAATATAATGCACATACCCACTCATGTTGAGCAGTTGATACAAAAGATCATAAACAAAGGGAGAAAAAATATGAATGAGTGGTTCGAGAGGGTTGTAAGAGACTATATTGAAGATGAAGCGGTTGAAGACAACGAATGAGTCCATACTATCAAGGATAAATTTTATAATGAGTTACATGATAGGTTCCTTTGTACCATCCCCTCTTTATTACATAAATTCCTCCTAGAAAAGGGAGCCAACAACAATGTTGAGTATCGACCTGCCTTGAAATATCCTCCTCCAAATGCCAATTGGCAAGAAAGACAAGAAGCATGGGAAGAATTTTTGGAAGCTAACTGGAAGATACCAAAGAAGCTTGGGAGTATTTATTAAAGAGACGAAATCCATTAAAATGATAAGCGTTGTCGACTGAAATTAAGTAGGGCCAACGTCAGGGGGTTGGTTGATCTGTGAGAAAAGATAAAACAAAGTCGAAGTTACAAGAGAAATCGAAGCCAAATTCGAACCACACCCATGTAAAAAATGACGAGAGTCGAGAAAAATATAAATCAATCGAGTGATAAATATGCATGATGAATGAATATTAACACACCCTTAGTTGAAATCCAAAAGATAGAGGAGGATAGAAAGAAAAATAAGAGAGAAGAGTTGTATAAGGAGAATGCTCTCGAAAAATCTCAAATAAATCCTACCTAGGAGCGATAATTTGTTGGAGAATCCCTTGAGAGTGTCTCGACAGCTCCTAGGAGGAGTGAAATCTTGTGATTGATTATATAAGCTGATGGTGCCTAGCAAGCCAATGATCAAGTTGATATGGAAATTGATGATTCAGGACCTGAAATATGACGTTATCCTATAAAAAGTCTTGTTTCATGCATTACAAACTTTCTCCATCAATGACTTCATGTAGATACATAATCACCATGGGTGTGGTGTCGAATTGATAATAATGGCCAAATAAGAGATATAGTACTAATCAAAGCACAAGAAAATACCCAGAATCAACCAAAAGACATAATAATTCATGTAAGAGATATCACAAACATCGCCCCCTATTGAAATTGATTCTAGAAGATTCAAATTCAGCAGACATTTAAAGGGAACCAACACAACCCTGTAGAGGATGATTCTTTGAGTATATAGATACATCTTGTCAGAGAGAGGACTCGATCCTAAAACAAGAATGAGTACGGTTAGCAATTGAATATGTCCCGACTAAGGAACATCCACATGTTACATTGACTGAGTCAAATAGCTTGACCTTGAATCGAAAAAATATTACTACATCAACTTCCAAGTCGGCTTCAACTAAATATCTCGCAATAATTCCAGTTTATAAAAATAAATGAACAATTGAACTTAACCACATCCCTATTTACAAAGGAAACAAAAATCCTAAATGACATTGGTTCATGTTCGATATGTTTTATATTATTTTCATGAGTAGTAGTGTCAGTGTTTCATTGGGCACATATGGGGGTGCATGGGTTCGGGGGCAGTGCCACTGAGAAAATATTTTCTTCCTCGAGAAACGTGTCACATGTTTAGGTGGTTTTTCGGCACATGGTTTCTTTTTCGATGGTTTTCTATTTCCGGTTAAGGAATTAGGGTTGTTGACTAATTGAGGTCATTGTGTTAGGGTTTTCGATGCCACTGGCTCCTATATGCATATTTTATTGTAAATAATGTATCACTATGAATGAATATAGAATATGTTGTTTTTCTCGGTTTGGGTTTCCAGGGGAAAAATATTTGTGTAATGATTATATTTGTCATTGTATCTTTTTTGTTCTTTAACTGAAAATCTGTTTGCAGTAAATATTGTACAAGGTTAAAATCTACGTTTGGTATCATAGTTTTGTTGGCTTCAGGGGGATGCCTTTGTGGTCAAGGGTTAGGCTCAGGACTATGATAAGCCTTGTTACAGTGGGAGATATGTGGTATTGATTTTTCAAGTTAAAAGAGATGGTGGGAAATTTGAAAATGGAGATCGATAAGTTTAATGGGAAAATTTTTGAGATTTGGAAGCTCAATATGGAAGATCTGTTGGTGGGTAGAGATCAGTGGATCATGCTAGATCAAGGTACTACACCCATAGGAACTTCAGCAGATGACTGGAAAAAGTTGGATCGAAAGGCAAAGAGCACAATCCAACTGTGTCTCTCAGATTCAGTATTACTGAATGTGTTAGAGGAAGCTACAACCAAGGATTTATGGGATAAGTTGGGGAAGTTGTATCAATCTAAGTCTCTAGTAAATAAACTATTCCTGAGAAAGAAGTTGTATAACCTGAGGATGAGATATGGTAACTTGGTGGAAGAGAATTTCAACGCCTTCAATACCATGGTCCAGTTAGTATCTATTGAGATTAAAATTTTAGATGAAGATAAATGTATCAGTTTACTGTGTTCTTTTCTAGAATCGTGGGATAATTTGGTTGTGGCCATAGGTAGTAATACAACTTCCTTGAATTTTGATGAAGTGTTCTCATCCTTATTGTCGGAGGAGATGAGACGGAAGAATATGGAAGGACAAAACACATACGCATTATTTGCAAGAGGACATTCCCAAGAAAGAAATAGATCTAAGTTCTCAAGTGTGAGATCTAAGTCTAAGGGTATATATAAATCTCCTAGAAATTTTGTAAAGGTATGTTGGAGATGTGGAAAAGAAGGGCACTACAAGAAGTAGTGTAGATCCAAAATTGAGAAAAAGAAGGGATCTGAAGAATCTCCTTCTACAGAAGAAAACACCTCCGAGGAATATGGAGGGGATGCGTACTTGGCTTCTTCAAGAACACATGCAGATCATGAAGCATGTTTGGTTGAATCAGGTGCTTCCTTTCATATGACTCCCCATGGGGAGTGGTTCATTGAATATGAAAGGTATGATGGAGGTAATGTTTTCTTAGGTGATGGTTCGACAACCAGAATCATAGGACAAGGAAAATTCAAGTTGAGGCTCATAGATGGAAGGATTAGAACACTGCCTAGTGTTCTACACATCCCAGGTTTGGCCAAAAATTTGATTTATTTAATCAAAATGGACAATGCAGGGGTAAAAACAATATTTGAAAAAGAAACCTACAAGATGGTTCGAGGAGAAATTGTGTTGTTGAAGGGAGGTCGGTTTGGAACTCTTTATAATCTGCAAGGGAGAACTATTAGTGATGGGTTTAATAGCTCCATTGTTCCTGATATTGGAGTTGAAGAAGAAAGAACTCCTATAGTCTCTGGAGAAAAGGTTATGTTGTGGCATCAAATATTGGGGCATATTGAAGATAAGTGTCTTTGAATACTACACGATAAAGGTATGGTTGAAGGTATGTCTAACTTCTCTCTGTATTTTTATTTTTTTGAACATTGTGTATATGGGAAGCAGAATCGAGTAAGATTCCTCTCTGATGCAACGAGGGTAGAAGGAATTTTACAGCTAGTTCATAGTGATGTTTTTGGACTTGTGTCAGTCCCATCATTGGGAAAATTTGTGTACTATGTCTCATTTATAAACAACCTCTTGAGGAATACTTGGATATATTTCCTCGGGAAGAAATATGAAGAATTTGAAAAGTTTAAAGAGTTTAAAGATCTTGTTGAGAATCAAAGAGAGAAAAGAATCAAGGTGTTGAGGACAGATAATGGTGGAGAGTTCTATGGGAATGAATTTGAAGAATTTTGTAAGAAGTGAGGTATAGAAAGGCAGAAGAATACTCCATATACACCTCAGCAGAATGGATTTGTAGAAAGAATGAACATGACATTGATGGACAAAGCAAGGTGCATGCTCAGTGGTGTTGACCGAGGGAAATAATTATGGGTAGAGGTAGTGGGTATTTCATGTTACCTGGTCATAGATCACCCTCATAAGTGATGGATGACAAGACTCCATAAGAGGTATGGACTGTTAAAAACATTTCTCTCACACATCTCAAGGTATTTGGTTGTGATGCATATTTTCATGTTCCAAAGGAAAACAAGAGTAAGCAAGATAAGAAGGTTGAAAATTGTATCTTTATTGGATATAAAGATGGTCTCAAGGGTTATAACCTTTGGAACCCAAAAACTAAGAAGGTAGTGTATAGCCGAGATGTGGTATTTAGAGAAATGAAGGATGTTGTTAAACAATAAGTCCTTCCAAGTAAGGAAGAACCAAAGAAAATAGAGTTTGATTTACAGGATGATGAATCAAACTCTACAGAAGAACATGAATCAGAAGAATAAGATCATCATACTCCAGTATTGAGGAGATCGGTTTGAGAAAGAATGCTACCAGAAAGGTATAGTTCATCTGATTTCCATTCAAATTTTGCTTTGTCTATTATTGATGATGATCCTAGAACTTTCAGGGAGGCAGTAGATTCAGAGGATGGAAATCTCTGGAAAAAGGTCATGAATGAAGAAATGAAATCCTTGGATAAGAATGAGGCTTGGGATCTAGTGGAGTTGTCGACTGGAAGAAATCCCATTGTCAAAAAATGGGTATTTAAAAAAAAGATGAATGCTGAAGGAAAAGTGGAGAAATACAAATTTGGGTTAGTAGAAAAGGGTTATTCCCAGGTTGAGGGAATTGATTTTGGTGAGATTTTTTCTTCTATTGCAAAGTTAGCCTCTCTAATATTTTTTTTATATGTTGTTGTTGCATTTGATTTTGAAGTAGAACAGATGGATGTGAAGACAACATTCCTACATAGAGATATGGAAGAAGAAATCTATATGAAGCAATCAGAAGGATTTGTTGTGAAGGGAAAGAAGGAGCTAATATGCAAGATAAAAAAGTTCTTGTATGGTTTGAAACAATCACCAAGGATGTGGTATCAAAAATTTGATACTTATATGCTGGGACTTGGATTCACAGGAAGTAAAGAGGATAACTGTGTGTATTTTAAATTAATTGGTGATCATTTGATATATTTGGTATTGTATGTAGATGGCATGTTGTTGATAGAAAACAACAAGGAGATTATCCAAGATGTGAAAACTTAGTTGTCCTCTAAATTTTACATGAAGGATATCGGTGCTTCAAATTTCATTTTGGGCATGGAAATTAAAAGAGATCAGAAAAAGAGGAAACTATGGTTAAATTAGAGAAAATATGTTGAGACAATATTGCAGAGGTTTAATATGAAAAAAATGTAAACTAGTCAAGGTTCCTATTCACGTTGGTGTAAAGTTATTTGTGGATCAGTTTCCCATGACACAAGAAGAAGAGGAGGACATGTCTCATGTTCCATATGTCAGTGCAGTTGGCAGTTTGATGTATGCAATGGTCTGTATTAGGCTAAACATTGCACATGTAGTGGGATTTTTTAGCAGGTATATGTCAAAACCAGAGAAGGAGCATTGAACAATAGTAAAAAGGGTTTTCAGGTATTTGTGTCGCACTGCTAGCTATGGATTCTACTACCAATGAATACTGGGGTTGGACAGAGTGTTGGATATACATGTCTTTGTAGATGCATATTGGGTTGGAGATGTGGATCATAGGAGATCTACAAGTGGGTATGTCTTTAACCTATTTGGAGGAGCAATAAGTTGGATGAGAAAAATCCAAGTTGTAGTGGCACTTTCAAATACAGAAGTTGAATACATGGAAATCACTCATGCAAGTAAGGAAGCAATATGGTTACAAATATTGTTTTCACGTATTGGGTTGGTACATCAAGATGTAAGGATAGATTGTGACAATCAGAGTGTAATTTTTTTGGCGAAGAACCCGACTTATCATTCAAAGAAAAAGCACATTGATATTCAATATCACTTTGTTAGACACATGGTTGAAGAAAAGAAAGTGTTGTTGATGAAGGTGGACACTTTGAAGAATGTTGTAGATTCATTAACAAAATTTGTGAGCACTGAGAGGTTCTCTTGGTGTAGAGGATCCATGGGCATTGTTGCCCTGGATTGT
>JZKD02S1623990.1:13569-71667 GCA_000966675.3 Picea glauca | reverse complement strand
TATTGAGAGAATATAAAGAAAATCAAAGACCAGTAAAAAGTGTAATACAACTATCTCAAGACAAAATTGTGAGCAAATTTTATCCTCACGTCGACTTAGAATTCAATGGAGACATGAATAAACAACTCATGGATGATTTTGGATCACAAGTGAATATCCTTCCCAAAGAAACATGGATTCAACTCGAAATGCCCCTACGAAAACTGACAATGAACTACATAAAACTAGCATACCAAAGATTCATCGAATGAATTGACACTCTCAAAAGTGTCATCACTTTTATAATGGAAATTCTGACAAGAGTTGACTTTGAAGTCATAAACATGTTCGAAGGAATTCCCACATATCGTGGACTAGCAAGAAGACCCTAGGGTCAAAACATAAAAGATAATAAATCGTTAGAAACAAACCGAATCAAGATAAAATGAAGCGGAAGAAAAATAATAAACCCGCTATACCAAAAGAAGGAAAACCATGGGTCGAGACATGGGATGAGGCCCAGGAATCACATCAACTATATCAAGTGATGCATGAACCAAAAGACAATGTCGAACCTAATATTGAAGGATAAATACTAGTCATATATCCATTGTCAATAGGCCAAAATTCAGATACAGAATTGTACAACTGGCATATTTATGAAACCCAATCCAAAGAATGTTGGCTGATAGAGGAAATACCTATCAAAATATCTAGAACATAATTCTCGATTCAGGCAATCCCTATTGTCATTGAATGAAAGTTAAAACAGACACCAACATTAATACCGACTAATGCATACACAAGAACTTCCCCGCAATTTAATGACTGAAGTTCTCCTTTGGCACATATCGATAATGTCTCCAAATCAGTTAGGGAACAAGGAAGAATAAAAATTCTAGTTGAATCCTTCATTGGCCAAGTAGCCTGATGGTGGAAGACACATGAAAACCGAATTCAAACATGGAATACCACCATATTATATTTTGTGGAAAAATTCGATGGGAAAAATATCTCTGCAAATATTGACATCCCAATATTTAAGCCTGGATTCAACGCAGTGACCCACATATACAAGTGAAAGAAAGAATGAAAAAGAGCAAGCTACCAAGAAAAAATATTATGGTCATACATGTTCTCGAATACAATAAATGATATACTTCACAAGTGGTATAAGATTGAAGAAACATGGAGGCATATACTTGACAGGAATGAGATCAAAATCAACTTTCTTAAATACTCTCAATTCAGAAAAGAAAAGAAACTTCTACAACAGTTGCAAATGAAATTAAGAGTTCTTTACAAAAATCAAATTCTAAAGAAAGGAAGGAAAAAGGAAAAATCAGAAAAAAGAGAATTTAAGCAAGATTAAAAAAGAATTGAATAAATTACTTAATAAATAATTTACCTTAGTTAGGTACAAAAAACTTGTTCGACAACTACTAGATATACAACCAACACAACCCGTCAGAGAATTCACTTGCACGAAATGGGAAGAGAATAGAGCCCCTGGAGAGTTATCAGAGTAGAAACACATAACACAAAACCAAGTTCAAGACCTAGACGTGACTTACAAAATTACTTAAATAAGCACATTAGTTGACCAACTGATAGGAAAACTCATCACCCAATTGAAGATAAAACAAACAACTACATTTTTTTCCGATTAATAAAGAAATAAAGACATCAAGCGAGTGAGCATACAAGAAACCGCAAGCATGGATTCAAAAGACCAATTATTAATAGAATCAACCAAATATTGGAAGGAATAATGACCAAGTGTTGCGACTGAAGAACCTTGAAAGTCCAGACAACTTGACCCAACCAAGAAATCATACAAAATACCAATGAAATCAAGCACATAATATGAGAAAATAAAACCGAAAAAATAGGTATAATTAATCACACGAATAAATTAATGTTATTAATACTCAATAGGACAAGTGCATCCTTCACGCCATCATCGATGCATAAATCACCTCATAGGAACAACAAATTAACCTCGACACCAACATCGAGGTGGATGAATTAATATCCCCGCTTGTGGAATTAAAGTCTCCACCCCATCTCCTGCCTATAAATTTAGATGAAGCATACAATTTTGCCTCACTTCTATTCACACCTGAGCATTTGCATAATCAAGCCCAAGAAACCCCAATTTTGAAATGCATCCTTGAACAAACCGATCCCCAAAAAATTGAAGAAATTCCCAGGATGAGGGGCCAAGTATTAGATCCTCTGGCTGACCCTCAAACAAAAACTAATCTTAATAATATAGGCACATCTGACAACGAAGTACAAATGCAAAAGATATATATAGAAAGAATGGAAGAAGTTGAATGGTCACAACACTGACAATATTTTACTTCCTAGGGGATGGAAGAAGGAGAATGGAAAGAGGAAACAAATCTTCTTGAAAAATTGAGAATCAAACATATCCT
Organism: Picea glauca; assembly: GCA_000966675.3. Lineage (NCBI taxonomy): Eukaryota > Viridiplantae > Streptophyta > Pinopsida > Pinales > Pinaceae > Picea > Picea glauca. The sequence continues at coordinate 69,247 of JZKD02S1623990.1, read as the reverse complement.
AGGCGCGTCATAGGTTGTCGAGTTCAATGGCTAGAAAGAAGAGGATACCAAGTATCTTATCAGTCGGTATCACAATGGATACTTATGTTTGAATTACCCAATCGACATCACAGGAGGACTAATTGATAGAATAATTAGAATACCACATGGAGGTATGCCCATACCTAAAACTACAAATACAAATGAATGGATCCAAATTCTCACAGGTGGGATGATGGACAAAAATTCAAAAGGGATATTGATCAACAAAGTCATTGATCTTTGTGCTAAATGGATTTGTATTATAATTTCTTTATGATTTACACCCATAGGTTAGGCTTCATACGTAAAGCTCACAATGTTGGAGCCAATTGGTCAAATCCAGGACATTGAAGCCTAGTTTGATTGGGTAGAATTCTTAACCACATTGATACAAATTAATTGTCAATAATTCTAGGAGAATTGCAGGGCCATCCATTTCTCTTCACTCTTAACTTGGATATCCATGAACCAATTAGGATAAGTCAGGAAACCTACGTTTACAACAAAATAGACCCCAACCATGCATAACTATACTTCCTTTTCACCAGGAGAAATCAGATCTTCAGACTCGCTTCTTCCTGAGAAAATGTTTAAATGTTGGGTATACCATGTAAATAATGTCTCCCACAAATGACAAGTAGATAAAAATTTTCATTGAGCCTTACCACCAAGCACTCACATCCAATTAATCCTTGACTACACTAAAATTTGGTGTGGAATCAATAAGGTACAAGAACCAATAGAGATGGACTACCAACTGAATAAACTTAATATTTTTGAATCACTTGATGGAAAATTGAGGTATCAAAGATAGATCCCCCTAGAGGTACTATGTGATAGTTTTTCTATCCTTACACCATTGACTAACGGTGAATAGGAAGAATAAAGGGAAGACAATTTATAGACTTCTCTCTTTGTAAGAAATATTGAAATTGCAGCTATTGGTGCTACACATGGTTTGTAAGACCCTAGGTTTGATTTATATATGACCAAAAAAATCCACCAAACACTGGACCTTTGGGCATCACCTGCTTATGCAGATGAAATCTCACCCAAGGTATCTATTGGGAATGAAAGAACCATGTTTCTACAGTAGTGAGGGAATGGGAGGTGATCATTCTTTTCATTCTTCCTCATTGTTTCTATATTAACTTACTTACCGATTTAGATTCATAGTATCAATATATTCTAGATTACTGCATAAACACATTGTTAGGGTCCTAATTTTCACATAGGTAGAACAATATATTCATATGTAATAAAGGTCAATATTAATAAGGCCTTGCAATAAAATAGAATAAGTCGAATGTAAGAAGACCTAATAGAAGCTTCGGCTTCTAGAAAGATCTTCCTCTAGATGCTTCTTTTGATAGACATATTTAGCATAAATAGGAGTCGAGGGTATGGGAACCCTATCTTGGAGATCATTGTAATAGATCTATGCTCAACTGGAGGTTTCCCCCTCGAAGAGGCCTGTGAGCATTGCTCTCAAAATCAAAGTGTTATTTTTGTTGTTATTCTTATATCATTCTAGTGTTATTGTGATGATTATTCTAGTTATATTATTTTTATTCTGCCATTTCTAGCATTTCATTTCTGTTCTGCATACTTTTTATATCTGGTATATTACAAGTGGTATCAGAGTACTTTCCTTTGCATAAATTGTGGGTAATTTTTTTTTTTAGGGTAGAGACATATTCTGGCATCTTTAAGCCACTGATATCTATCGTTACACGCATAAAACCGTAGTTGAGGGATTCATACATGCAATAAATACAAGTGGTTCTTAACCACACATCTGTTGGTTGCCCTTGTAACCCATGTTGGTACCCCTTCGAGCGGTAGCATATCAGACAACACCTATGTACGGATTGACCTAGATTTCCCGAATCCCTCTTTAGATAAATCGATCGACCACTTGACTTTTATAGTGCCACCGAGAATAGCACTCGGGAAGATACTCTCTAGTACTTGGGTAGTCGGGTTGTACAACTAAGAGTACGGTTTATCCTCTTCAGTTAATGCCCTGAGATATTGGGTCGAGTACTACTGTTGGACTCCACACATATATTAGAGAGCTATAGCACAGGGAAAACCCTTGTATGTAGAACCCTTGAATACCTAACCCTTGGGGACATAAACATAAACAAATTAAAACAGACAAGATCTATTTCCATGCAATGGTTTTCGGGTTTCCAAGTAAATACACATTTCTTTTTGGTTAAGCATTTGGGAATTTCCTCTCTGCAGTATTCTTCAGACCGGAGTATTCCTCTCTGCAGTATTATTCAGTATGAAATTTTTTTCACCATTATTTGAGACCTATTCCATTGGATTCATCTCTTCGCCCTTATCACATTCATACATATCATTTTTTGGAAAAATATTTTACCCTACCCACCCCTTTTTAGTTCCCCGATCCTCATGGCCCATACTTGTAGCCAAGACTTGGAAGCTCGCTTCAACACCTTTCAATCTAGTCTCATCGAGACCTAAAAAGAAGTGAAACAACTCAATGCCAATGTTTCCGCCATCAATAGAAGCATGCAATCCTCAATGGAAGAAATCAAACAAGATCTCACCACCCAGCTTGAATCTGTCTTTTTGACACTCTGCACCAAACTGCATATCCCTATAGATAACCCTTCCTCTTCCTCACCTCCACATACTGAAGTTGAACATTCCTCTCATCCCCATAACTTTCAAAACCATCAATTTCAACATGACCTATGCCTTCCGTGGGTGGATGTGACCAAATTTGATGGCTCTGACCCCACTGGTTTGGTAACCCAAATGGAACATTATTTCTCTTTATACAACATTACAGATGACTTGGCCAAATTCCAGTATGGTGTTCTCCATCTAGATCAAGAACGTTGTCAATGGTGGCAATGGAGAAAAACTTCAAAAGGGTATATTACTTGGACACACTTTGTGGTAGAGATTTATGAATTCTTTGACACTGACACCAACCATTTAGGCCATTTGACAGAGTTGAAAGAATCAGGAATAGTGGAAGACTTTATAGCTTCCTTTGAGCGCCTGAATTTTCGGATAGAGGGCATGTTTGATGCCTTTTTTTGAGAATGTTTTATCAGTGGCCTCAAGGATGATATTCGGGCCCATGTCCTCATGGCTCAGCCTCAGATTTGGGTGGAGGCTACTAAAAGAGCTAAAGAGGCACAACAGGTTGTATCTTCTCAAAACTGGAAAACCTCCTTTATCCCTCGCCCTAAACCAGTAAATACCACTACTCCCTCCACTCCACTAAAGATCCAAAAATTGACCAGGGTTGAAATGGCTAAACGCCAACTCAAAGGCCTTTGTTATAATTGTGATGAAAAATATTTCCCGGGCCACAAGTGTAAGGAAAAAAAGATGTTTATGGCCATCTCCGAGGATATTTCAGAAGAGGATATTGAAACCCCCCTTGTGTCTGAGTCACCTGAAACCCCAGACATAACCCCTCCCTCAGACCCTCCTGAAGTAGAACCAATCATTTCCCTCAATGCTCTCACTATCTTCTCCACTCCCCAAACCCTCAAGCTAATCAGTTACATCAAGCATCAGAAGTTCATCATTCTGGTTGATAGTGGAAGAACCCATAATTTTATTCATCGCCACATTTCCAAAGAAACTCATTGCTACATCCATGCCACCAATAATTTTCAAATCATGATTACCAATGGTGGCTCCATGAAATGTGGAGGGCGTTGTGAAAATGTGTGTCTCCAAATTGGTGACTACCACCTGAAATCTCATATGTTTTCTATCGACATGGGTGGTTGTAAAATTGTGTTGGGTGCAGACTGGCTAAGGACTTTGGGTCCCATTCTCATGAATTTTAAGGAATTAACCATGCAATTTTACTAGGAGGGACACCAATATAAACTCCAAGGCATCACTGTCGTTTCACCTAACATCATTAGATCTGATCGCATGGAAAAGATGCTCAAAAAGTGTCATTTTGGTGTTATTGGTCAACTCCATGCCATACAAGCAACATAAACACCCTTAGTGCTGCAAGACCTCCAAGCCATCCTTTCTAAACATCAAGTGGTATTTTCCACTCCCTAGGGACTCCCTCCTTCACGTGGTGTTCATGATCATTCCATTCCCCTTGTACTCAGAATCCTTCCTCCCAATATCCGTCTGTATCGTCACCCCTTTTCCCTAGTACGAGCCCATACTCTTCTCCTGTGGTCATGGTCTGAAGAAAGAAGGTTCTCGACGAATGTGTCCTTACTTCTGTTCCCTCAACAAACTTACCATTAAATACAAATTTCCCATTCCTGTCATTCATGACCTCTTGGATGAACTAAGTGGCGTCCAATTATTTTACTAAACTTGATGTTTGCTCGGAATACAACTAGATAGGTATTAAAGAGGCAAACATTCCCAAGACTTCCTTTAGAACTCATGAGGGCCACTATGTGTTTTTGGTCATGCCCTTTGGCTTATGTGATTCCCCCTCCACCTTCCAAAGCCTCATGAATCATGTCTTCTGTCCTTTTCTCTATCATTTTGTCCTAGTATTCATTGATGATATCCTCATCTATAGAAAGACCTGGATAAAACATCTAGCTCATGTGGATTCAATTCTCCATCTACTCTCTTAGAACCAAATTTTCTTGAAATAGTCTAAATGTGCTTTTTGCGCCTCAGAAGTAGAGTACTTGGGTCATATGGTTGGCAAGGATGACGTCAGGGTGGATCCTAAAAAGATTGAAGCTATGCAATAATGGCCTCACCCAAAGAGTCTCAAAATATTGCGTGGATTTCTGGGCCTAACATGTTATTATCACAAGTTTGTTAAGAATTACGGAAAGATTGCAGCACCTCTCACTGCTCTCCTAAAAAAGAACTCTTTCGCTTGGACTCCAGCTGCTACTCAAGATTTTCAAACCTTGAATATGGTCATGTGCACCACTCCATTCCTAGCCCTTCCTAATTTTACAAAGACCTTTTTCTTGGAATGTGATGCTTCAGGGAAAGGAATTGGTGCTATCTTTATGCAAGAGGGTCGACCTTTGGCCTTTACCAGCAAGCAACTATCTAAAATAAATATGAGCAAATCTATGTATGAAAAGGAAATGTTTGCTATTATTCATGCCGTTGATTTGTGGCACCCATATCTATTGGGGCAATGCTTCCAAATTAAGACAAACCATCAAAGCCTCAAGTATTTTATGGAACAATGCATTTCCTCCCCGGAGCAACAAAAATGGGTAACTAAGTTATTTGGCTATGATTATGAGATCATTTACAAGAAAGGAAAATAAAATGTGGTTGCGGGTGCAATTTCCCACAAATATGAATATGAAGGATCCATTTTTTCTCTTTCCTTCATTGTACCAGATTGGCTCCAAGTCAGTGACCACAAATGGCTAGAAGATCCCAAAAGTTCGCAATTGATCCAACAATTGTAGTCCAATGCTCCATGTTAGGGTCCTAACCTGTACATAGGTAGAAAAATATATTTGTATGTAACAAAGGTCAATATTAATAAGGCCTTGCAATAAAATAGAATAATTCAAATGTAAGAATACCTAATAGAAKCTTCYGCTTCTAGAAGGATCTTCCTCTAGATGCTTCTTTTGATAGACATATTTAGTATAAATAGGAGTCGAGGGTATGCGAACCCTAGCTTGGATATTATTGTAATAGAGCTCTGCTCAACTGGAGGTTTCCCTCTCGAAGAGGCTCGTGAACATTTCTCTCAGAATCAAAGTGTTATTTATGTTTTTATTCTTATATCATTTCAGTGTTATTGTCATGATTATTCTGGTTATATTGTTGTTATTCTGCCATTTCTATCATTTTATTTTTTTTCTGCATACTTTTTATATCTGGTATATTACACACATTGCTGTAACATTCATGATTGTTGCATAATGATTAAACATATGACAGAGATAATCTACTATGCATCCAGACAGAATTCATAAGCAATCACATAAAAGGCATATGACACCATACTTAACTTGGTTCACCCAACTATGGGCTACATCCATAATGATTGGCTTCTTTATTATTCTTTCATTAAGTGCTTCTGGCTTGTGCATTGATATTACAAATATGTATCATGTTTATCTTTCTCTTTCCCTATACTAGATGCTTTGTAGTGAAATCAAATCTCTTTGTACCATCCCTTACATTCATACATTGATTCATCTCTTTTACAGACTAAAAATAGACCATAATGTACCGAAAGCCACAATAATAAGGAACTCCAAATCGTATCATGAACGAGAAACCCTATTCTCCTAGACCATTACATATTTATACATACAATAAGTGGATTAAAACCCTACTTGGTTCCCTCCAAAACCCTATACATTTCATGGCTAATTCAACTAAATGGTTGTTCGACTAATTTTTCTTCTTTACGTGCTATGAGGAAAATCTCTCTATGGCTAGGGTAAACCACAACAGATGGAAATGACTACATAAATAAACTCTCATCTCAAATATTCTATAAAAACAATATGCTAGCAAGACAAGATAAAAGGCTTACCTCGTCATGACGTTCAATGAAGTCCATCGTTGAGCACTTGATCCAAATAAATACACCTGAAACTAGTCCTCAACAACCAAATAAGGCAAGCATATGGTGATATTATATAATTTTAGCACATTCAATAACATAATCCATTAATAAACACGACAAATACGCCCTTGGAATAATAATTCAATATATTTACAAGATATCAATTGGACGGGAAAAAAGTATTTCTATTAATAAATGATCAACATAAGTGAAAATATTACAGAATTCCATGTTGACACAATTCGGAACCGAGAAACTAAGTTCCTTCTATCTGGGCGTCCACCACTTCAATCCTCCACCAAAGGCAAGTTCATAAGAGAGAAACAACGGATTTATCAATCAATAAGGGAATAGCTTGGGGGTTGAACATTGTGTCTAGAATTAAAGGACAAAGGGATGCAGACTCAATATGAAGTAAATAATTCCTCTAGACTAACTTTTATCTCAAAGTTGAATTATTTTCTCCTTTTCCATAACTTGGAATTGGCCTCTTTATAGCCTTCAAAATGGAACTAAAGGGCCGAGTTGAAACGTTTCCAGTATATGTAAGGCCAAGGATCAGATATCTCTTGTCATGACATGGAAACCAGACATTTCATTTTCATTTTCTGGCAAAAATCCCGATGTACGTGGGTTGTAGTGGAGAAGCTTGTGTATACACATGTTGTATAGTGTACAAGATACATACATGTGGAAAATTATTTATTTTTGACTCTAGATTTTATCAACAGGGAAGATAAGTCTACATAGGGAAATGGAATAAGTCCCTCTGTGCAAGATTTCATAGGGTGAGGCAAATCTTGTTGTAATAGATTCCCCCTAATGTGTGAGGTTAGAGGATTACCTGTGATGGCCGAAATACATTATAAACAACCCAGAAGTGATGTGGTAGGGAACTAGTTGGATGAACGAGCTTCTCATTACATTCTACACTGACTTTGTATACATGGTTGCTAATAAAATTACACTGCAGATCCATTTAAAAATATACCAAACAAGTGTCTGTGGCCATGAATAGGAAAATATAAATACAGTTATATGCCAATAGTTGTCATATTCACGAACACATCCCAGTAGAACCAGTCTCAAATCCAACCTGAAGATATCTATATACCATGGAGTATAATCTGATCTCCCATGATCACTGAAGTCATATAGGTATTGGTCTAATGAAAAGAAAGAAACAACTTAGAGAAGTTGCGGCCACATAGTGATGTCTTCAAGTCTTCTAAACAATCTGCCAAGGGTGAAAGTATACATCTTGTGAATAAAGGAGTTGAGGTCAAACATAATGAGACATCGTTTGATTACCGATCATTGATGTATACCGTTAATAAATGTGAGACAACCTACCGATAATTAAAGTAGGTATCAAGGCACCGAGTACATTCTTTCAAGTGTGAATAAAGGAGTGGATGTCGAACACCTGAAGAACCCATTGATAATGAGACATTGATTTATTCCCAACTATTTATGGTGAGAGAGACTGCCACTAATGACTGTAAGCCTCAAGGTACTCATAAGACTCTAGGTCTCATTTCCAAAATAAATGTGTTGAAGTTGATTGAAGGAGACACGTTGAAAGGAGAGAATTAAGGAATCTCTCATAAGAAGGAACTTCATGATTTTGTGGAAATTAGACAAAGAACATGTTCATGAACCAATGACCCTATGCATATTTTTCATGTGCCAAGTGTAAGCGATACATGAAAAATACCCTATGAATAGTAGCCAATGATGGAAATTGCTAAAAAAGGTGAGGATACCACCAATAAGGCTAATGGTATCTAAGACACTACATGAATCCGAATGCATGAATAGATGTCTTGCCATCGAACACAAGGGAAACCACCTAGTCAATGACCAATGATGAAGTTTCTACTGCTAGGTTCAAGGTTACCTACTAGTGATGAAAGTAGGTCCAGGGTGCATTATAGGACTACAGTATCATGTGATTCTAAAACAAAATGAGGTATGGTTGACATGGAAAGTCAATATTTTTGAGGAATGGCCGAAAAAGGTTGATAGAATTCCTTTGAACAATAACATGAGACATATGAAGGACTCTAACAGCATAGATCCAACGATGAAACCATGAGATGAAGGAGGCATCAATGAAATTTTCTATAAGGAATGGAAGAGTAACCAGTCGGTAGAGAAGACTCTGTAATGAGCTCATCTTCCTAAGGCCATGCTAATCCAAAAATTATGATGATGAATGGAATCAATAACTTTGTGCTATGTTCAAAGGTTAAATGACTGCTGCCAATATGAGATAATACTCCCTTCCCGCCCATCTTTTTCTGGTTTTTCATAGACAATTGAATGTTATGATATAGATGATGAAATGAGTGTCACAAGTAAGAAAAAATAGTTCCAGTAGTGGAAGATACCTATGCTCAATGCAGTGAAATTCATGCCAGAGATGGACACTTGGGGGAATGTTCCCTCCTAGGTATACTGTGTCAAATTGTGAAGGATATAAACAAGGATCTACTTAGTTGAGGATGAAAAATTGTTGAGGAAAATGTTTTATAACTAATGATCCATATTGGTGGCCTAGAGTGATCTAGAAACACACCATCAATTACGGGAGTAAACTGCCACCTAGTCTAATTTCGTAGGTAGTTACAGGAGTGAGCTGCCACCTAGTTGAGTTAAATATTCAACTAGTCTTCAGTTAACTGACTGAAAAGAGAGTTGTGAGGAGTTAACTCAGGAAATCAAGGGTAATGAACTAGTCTAGTGATGATCCCAAGGAAAGTTCGCATTATCTTTTGATGATCCCAATGTTGCATGATGACAAAACCAATGCAACATCTAAACTCAACTCAAGTAGTCAAATTGAAGTGTCAACTGAAAGAGAATATTCTTTAGGTAGAATATTCTCCCCTAAAATATATGATACTATATAATGACTAATTATGACTAATAAACAAGGAAAAACCTTAGGAAAAATAAATCCTAGGTGTGTGTGAAGTAACTCCAACACCCCCCCTGAACATCACTATGGTGAAAATAAAGAATGGGTCCCGACAATGAGTCCATGTTAGGTACCCAAATACAAAAGATACACTGAAATAAATTAGGAAATAGGTAAAACCTCATGGGAACAAACCCCCCCCTCAAATTACAATTCATACAATAACAAATGATAAGGAACAAAAGGCGGTTGCTAAACAACCATGTCCTTCACTCCAAGAAGACCTCACAACTGTGCAAATTTGTGCTCTTTGAAGATTTTGTTGAAGATGTAGATGTCTACATAGATTTGATGAAGTATATGCACAATTGATATGTCCACACATATCCACTTTATCTTATTGTAATGAAAAATATCCAAATAAATTTTGGATGAAATTTTGAAAACCGTGCGACCGTTTCCAGAAAAATGCTGAAATTTTGTTGATTTTAAAACGATCATAACTTCACTGTACGGACTCCGTTTCAGATGGTTTTTTTTTTAAATTGGATATTTTCCCAATATGAATTCAAATATCTAATTTATTTCTGCAATTGTTTCTCATAAAATATCATAATGGCGTCTGATGTGAGCCACTCTCTTTTTGACTCATGAGATGCATGCATGGTGCATGCAAACCTGTCTGCATGTGACTCCTGAGATGCATGCCATATATATTCCACATGAATTTAATAAAAAAAAATTGAAATGAAGTATACATCATCTTCAATTATTGGAATACTAATTTCTGCAAAAACGTTTGTAGAAGACTCTTCATAATAAGAGGCTTGATCTTCTGATGGCTTCTCTTCTGGCTCTATCTGTTCGACCTCCTGCATGAAATATTCATAATATTATTTATTCCCAAATAGAACCTCCAATATGGTCCATATTTAATTTGGAGTGAAATCTTGTGAGTCATCATATACATGATGGAGAATTTAAGGACAAATAAAATAGAGGATACATCATATGGCCATATCTTGTCTATTGAGAAAGTCATTTTTCTCATCGACAGAATCAGGCTCTACTTACATTGACATAGTTATTTGGTAAAAGCCTCTACATCTTAGCATACACAAAATGTTTGGATTCCATTCCAAATATTTATGAGGCGTGAAAAGTATTTCCGGTGAATAATCCATGTTTTTGTTGTCTTCAATCTTTTGTACCTCAAAAATTTTTGTTATAGATTTTTCTTAGCATTCTGTCAGATCTGATACCATGTAAATGTGTTTAACCTACACATAATATATATATATAAACAATAATACACACATTTTCAAAGAGAATTGGAGAAAGAAGAAGAAGGAGAGAAAAAATGGAAGAATTCTCATTAACCGTTTTCCACACTCAAAGAGTGAATAATTTACATTAGATATAGGATACATGAGTAAATAATGATCCATAGTGGTGGATTAGAGTGATATTGACACACACCAGTAGTTACAGGAGTAAACTACCACCTAGTCTAGTCTCTCAGGAAGTTACGAGAGTGAACTGCCACCTAGTTGAGTTAACTAGTCAACTAGTCTTCAGTTAACTAACTGAACAGAGAGTTGTGAGGAGTTAACTCAGGAAATCAAGGGTAATGCACCAGTATAGTGATGATCCCAAGGAAAGTGCGCATTATCTTTTGATGATCCCAATGTTGCATGATGAGAAAACCAATGAAACATCTAAACCCAACTGAACTAGTCAAACTGAAGTGTCAACTGAAGGAGAATATTCTCCAGGTGGAATATTCTCACCTAAAATATAGGAGACTATATAATGAATAATTATGACTAATAAACAAGGAAAAACCTTAGGAAAAATAAATCCTAGGTGTGTGTGAAGTATCTCCAAGAATGACCTTTCAAGTCTGATTTAACGAGTGTGAAAGGGACAAATCACTCAACAATCTATTATTTTTTTAAAGACAAGTTGGAAAAGAGATTAAATTAAACTTGTGTGGGAGTCCTTGGGTATAAGGTAGCATGTGTAAGAGTGAGAAATGAGGCTCAACATAAAGTCATGTATTAGGTATTAGGGACTCGGTCCTATGGAAAAAAATCTGCATGGGCACCAAATGAAGTAGGCGATCTAACTAGGGAACCCATGTTTTATAAATCTTTGCTACCTAATAATGACATGACTTATAGAATATGGAAGGTTCAATTTCGCAAAAAATGGGTTTGTACGTACCTAAGGCATAAAGAGTGATAATTATAGGATAATGTGAAAATGCATAACAAAGTAGATACCTATCCTATATGATGGGTAATGAAAATACCCTCCTGTGGTGATGAATGGTTGACATAACATTGAAATCTGCAAGAATCCCAGGTTAAAACTGCAAAAATCCACTCAATCCACCTTTGTATTAGTCCATTAGGTGAAAAAATGACTTAAAACTATAGAAAGTGGGTAAAAATAGTTTGTAAATAGTAACAAAACCAAAAATTACTATATCATTTTGATTTTTACCCAAATAGTGAAAATTTGACCAAAATACCTCCGAGATTCAAATGACAATTACGAGAGCATCAGGTAACGAAATTAGCACTCATCTAGATCAGGTAAATCTACTTCCCTTCCTATTCAATTTCAGTGGATTGAATTTTTGAATTAGCTCCGAATGTTTTTGTTATTAAGGGCACAACATGTGAATTTTGGTGTATGTGGGTTGTCTTCAACCGGGTTGCGTATACAATGAGTTATATGTGCCCGTGTAAAATGAAGGACACGTATAGTTAGCCCTATACGCGAATGTAGTATAAGTAGCTCGCGTACATGCACACAAACAAAGAATTTTAAGGATTCTAACTCATTTTTTTATTTGTCCTGGACAAGATGGTTCTTGAATGGGGAGAGAGAGAGAGCATGAGGAGGTCAATGTTGTTGTAGATTGAGATTCGGGGGTTTTTGATGGGAAAATTTGACAGGCCGTCAACTGGAAGAACAGGTCCGGTCCAGGGTTTTCTAAATAACTTAAGTTGTTTTGTGTAACCTGTTCTGACGGGTTTAATTGCTTCGTTAGGTAATCTAGAATCCTAAAATAAAGAAGGAAATAAACTAACTAATGTTAAAAAACTATAATATATATATATATATATATATATATATATACTCTAATCTAATTATTTACAAATGTATTTCAGTAGAAATATAAATATGAATATGTCGTTTATGAACAAAATAATTACAGGTTACAAGTTTTCATGAAAGCCTTTTAAAATCAGTGTTTTATAATCATTCTCAAAAGAAGATAAAGAAAACACATATTTCTTTCTATGTTTTCTGTTTTCTAATCATCTATCTAAGAATTATAACTAAAACATGATTAGAAATAGGATGGAATGATGGTCAAAAGCCAATCAAAGACTGTCATATTCCACTAGTAAATAAAATGACAAAATTAGAAGCAGGTGAAGCTAACCTGTTATTAGTTTGTTAATTGTGTATGTGCCTCTGTGCGAACAAAAGAATCCAACTACTCGCCTATTACAGAAATCTGCAGTAGGCTTATACTAATGTTTTCCTGAATAAATTCAAGGTGTGTATCGGCAACAAAGATTTAAGAACAGAAAAGTGGACACATATGAACCAGTGATCTTATGATTACGAACGATTACCGTCACACAAATATTTATGTAAAGCATTCATTTTATCTATCAATTAAATGTCAAAAACAATTCCTGATATCAAAATTGATATGATGATCACAATCATAACATATGGAACAACAAATCATGAACAACATTTAAAGAATGAATGCAATGGAACACAATATGTCATTGAGACTAAATCTAAACAACACATTAATATCACAATATAAGATAAAAAAAACATAAATGAGACAACATTCACATTGGTCTAAAGCTAAAACGCTATAAGTTGTTCCATTAAGTTCTGAAAATCATTAGTCCATGATATGTTCTAGGTCAAGATGATCCTTTTACTTACAAAATGAACAACATTTAAAGTGTTTTGAAATCCTATTTTCCTATGTCCTAGGATAAGATAGGATCTCATGAGATCAAAATATTACAAAAATAGAGGGCTAACAACCACTCGTAACTAAGTTGATTCTTCTAAAAAATTAATAAAAGTTTTTACAAGGAAAATAGAAAAATAAGTTATAATCATTAAAATGCAAAATTGAACACGTTTCCCCTAGATGATCAGCATCAAGATCTACTATTTCCTGAAAACGAAATAAGAATAAGTTAGACAATTATTAACAACTAATTTCTAATTTTGTTTAGTTGAAAAATGACTTGGCTATAGAATCGAAAGATTATGTAGCTTGTATTATCTTAGCAAACATAATCCAATTTCAAAGTACTTCTATTCAAAACATATAACATGAATATAATAAGAGGAAAATCGTTTTACCATTTCAACAATTGACTAAAGATAGATTAGGGTAGCTCAGAATTGATTATGGCTTTAACATTGTTTGCGTTTTTTATCACTATGTTCCCTGTCCTCTTAAGGTGTTTAGATGTCCTCTCTGTGTTTACTCTGAGGTTGAGATTTTCTTGTCTCAGTGATTCACTTTCAGCTGTGAGTGTCTTAATCCGAGCCTAAAGGATGGGTATATCAGTGTAATATTGTTCGATCCAGTGTAAACAAACATCACGCTGTACAAGAGGAACGATATGTTGTTGAAGTGTACAGTCAAACATGGATGTATCAACCTTACCTGTTATTTTCCCTTGATAGAGACCAATATCAACGAAACCCTCCTTACCCTTGAGGCACGGTGGAAAATTTGTAACAAAGTTATAGGTTTCAGTAGGACCAAATCTTTGATAATCTAGGTCTTCCAAATCCATGAAATCTTCTATTTCAGAGTCCGAGACCTCATTGACCTCAATCGGGCTGATCGAACTCAAATGAGCGTCATTTTGATTCCTTAATTTTCTTGAAATAAGACGATCTTTTCTTTTGTTTTGAAACCCTAGCGCTATGTGTTTTTGTTTGCAAGATTTTTTGACATCTGGCTTCACAATGACATTCTGGTCAGCATGAAAATTAGGCACAGGAGGTTGAATTAAATACGATTCAACAAAATGTTTCTCATGTGAAGACTGACTTGGCATTGTCTCATCTAGAGGGTTCTTTTTAAGAGAGCCTAGTTCATTACTTGGAATGTCAAGGTGTTTTTTAATCAATGGCTCACCCGAATTAGGGATTTCTATATGAACGGTCGTAATAGAACCATTTCTTGTCAAAAACCCATCCAAATAGTTGCCCATGGTTGACAAGTGGTGAATCAACAAAATCTAAATCAATCCATGATAGAACAGACATTATTCAACACTTTGTCTCTTATACATTTTGGACATTTTATACAGGCTTCTCAAAATATAAAAACTCATGTTTAACTGATAACCAATGAAATGCATAAGCAATCATATATTATAGAGGAAAATTAAACCATAATGACACTCACAGGTCACGAATTGTTTGAGAATGAACAACAGACCATGCCACATAGGTTTAACCAAAGAGATGGGGATACCTTTTTCATAGTAGTTGATTTTCCTAAAAGTCATGAAGAGGCTGCAAGTTACTTCTTGAATTTTTGAGTTTTTGAACCATTTCGCGCTGGTGGATAGCAACCCTATGGCTTCACTCACAAATTCCTCAGTTACCTCTAACTGGGTATCCCCAATTTTCTCTCTACACCCATCGAAAGTCTATGCGAAGGCCTTTGCCACCTGAAGGTTATGGCCTTCAAACCTTTTAAGGCATCCCATCCTTGACTTTTTAAATCTTTGATTGCATCGTCATGAGATAGCAATGCCTAACAACCATTTGTCTCCAAACGCACAACATGATCCATAACAAACGTGACTAGAATGTAACAGGGATGACTCAGAATAGTCTTAGGTTTAGATAAAAGGAGTGATAGGAAAAAATCCAAATGGAGAAAGGGGAACAAACCATAACGAAGGCTATGTGTTATCATAGCATGAACATCGAGGGTTTGGTTGTAGAGATTTTCCATTCCTGGTAATGAATGTCTATCATACAGAGTTGAAAACCAATACCCAAAATAAAAGGCTCATTAATTCACTATGCCAGCAAGGTGACTTATGTACAAACTACAATAGTTGTACATTAATTTCCATGACTATTAGCACAACCATTGTGTTTGCAAAGCGTTTAAAATATATCAAAACAAAATTCCTCTTAATTTAAATGAAAATCATTTAACAAAATAACAATTATATCAACACCGCAAAACATCCAAAAATAAGTCATTCAAATATTGGATTCGAATTGGAAATAAGCACGATGACCCTAAAAAATAAAACCTTGTATAGAAAATGTAATACCAAGCTAGTTTTTCATGTTTGATTCATACTTTCAGTCATGAATCAAACATGAAAACAAAATGGAAAGGTAAACTTAAAGAATTAATGAATGCCTTTTCTAATCCAGTAATCGTCTCAAAATGATAATGTTTACAATGATGAGGTGAAGGAAGCTACAAATAAAGTAATTTATTGTTCACATAACAAAATCATGTGGGGCTTCCAACAATGGAGAATTATTGGGTGAAGAAGTTGTCTCTCCATCACCAGAGAGTTCATGTTAGGAAAGATAAGAATAATTGAAAAATTAAAGGACAATCGACAACAAGTCAAGCATCTCGATCAAAATAAAAAAAAAACCACACAGGCTAGTGTCAGGTGTGTTTTTTTCCAAGTGTAATCTGGTAGCAAGTTTTAACTATGATTGAGACGACATTTAAGAAATTGACTCCAATACTGTTGAGAGAGCCGCTGCTACCAGTAGGCATCCATAGAATTGGCAGGGATGTCAATTAACCCACTCTGACACCTCTACCCTATCCAAGAATTATCAATTCAATATGAAGGACATTTTACAATTAATAAAAAAAAGTTATACCTGATAATTTTCTTGAACCTGACATTACTTCACTGCCAGCAGGCCTATTCAGTACCCGGAAAAAGTTACCTTAGCATCATGCATGCATTTACCCATTGCCTGCAGACCTGTTCAGTATCTCGGTGGGTTTACAGACACTTCCCAGACCTTTCATTGCTTTCATCTCTCTAGAAGTTATTTACAATTTGGCGGAAACTTTATGATCTTCAGGAGAGTGGGGTGATGCTAAAAATTTCAGACTTGGAAAAACTTGATATTTTCCAACTTCAATTCTCGTTTGAAAACCTTCATCATTATATGAACTTAGTTTTCTTATAAGAACAACTTTTCGAGGACAGGAAGGCATACTTGAGTTGTTTTGTTTAAAAACAGGGACAACGTAAAGAGTTTTAATGATGATCGTATCTTCTCGTGATTATAAAGTGAAACCAGGAAGATTATTTTGAACAAAAAGTTTCCTTTACTAGTTTGAGTTTTAGCAATTTACAACACTGATGCTTTGAAATGACCTAGACTATTTCTTATGGTGAGACTTATGGTTTCCTTTCATGAACTAAATGGTGACCCAGACATAAATTTATTCAGAAACTAGTGAAAACAAGCAAAATCAAAAGAACCAAAATCAAAAGATAAAAAGAAAATCAAAGAAAAAAAATATGTAGAGAGAGGTGAATCTAGAATTATCAGGAGAAATACCTCTTGAGAACTTGGACATTCACCGAGAAAGTGTCTGTATGACCCTTCAAATTGTGCAGACGGAAAGAGCTAGGCCCTAGTTTTTTAGAAATAACAAACAGTCCCAACCACAGATTCTGGAACTTGGTGTGTTACCCTTTTCCCTCGTGTGGTTTGTCCCATTTGGGAACCAAGTATTTTATCTCAAAGTTTCTTTCTGAAGAAGATTTTGAATCAAACCAGATTTTTACAATTTGTTGATGTTGATCTAGCTTCTGCTTCTCTAGTGCTCTTACTTCCTCTAGTTTTAAGAAGGCATTAATTCAACTTTCCAAAGGAGGACATACCTCTTCTTGGAATTTCTGTGATAATTGCAAAGATGGAAGTAAAACATGAGGAGAGAGGATTTCTTCTCTCTCATAAATGAGAAATAAAGGGAAATTACCAACAGAGGTTTTTGGTGTCACTCTATCACCCCAGAGTTCATTAAATAGTGCACTATGCCAATTCTTGTGGTTTTCAAAAACTGTCCTCTTAATAATCTTGATAAAAATTTTGTTTGTTGATTCTACTAGACCATTTCTTTGGGGGTAGTAGCTGGCAGAATATTTCAATTTAATCTCTTTTTATAAAGAAAACACATTCATATCTAGGGATGAGAAATAAGTTGTGTTATCAAAGACCAGACATTCGAGAATGCCAAATCGAGTAATGATATGTGAATTAAGGAAAGATACTACCTGATTCGTGTTTACCAATTTCAAAGGTGCAGCTTCGGACCATCTGGTAAAATAATCTACTTCTTTAATAATATACTTATGTTTTTGTTGTGAAGAAGGATTAATTGGTCCTATAATTTCAAGAGCCCATTGCTGAAAAGGGGAATCTACAGTGATAGGTTACAAAGGAAATGTTGCCTTCTTGACCTGTCCTGCAGCCTTTTCGCAAATTATACATTTACGGCATAAAGTGTGGGAATATTTAAACAAAGTGGGCCAATGGTAACCATCTCTTAACACTTTGTGATCAATGGTGTCTCCACCAAAGTGTCTGCCAGCTTCACCTGCATGAAGTTCAGATAATACCTTTTTTGATTCTTCCTTTCCCAAACAACGCATAAGAACACTGTCAAAATTCTTTCGAAACAATACGTCATTTATTAATTGGAAAGATGAATATTTTAACCTGAGTGATGTTCTGTTTTTAGGGTCAATATAGCGAGGAGTAGATCCATGTGTTAAATAAAATTTAATATCATCATACCAAGAATTAGTAGAAACTTGTGTACACTTTATTTGTTTCCCGTTGTGTTGATTTACAATTGAGATGTTAATTTGAATTTCCTGCCCTTCAACTAAATCAACCACTAGTTTACATAGGCCTTGACCTATAACAATTTGTGCAGGAGTTATTTCTAGGTCATATTCTTGTAACGATGTCATCCAATTTCCCCATTTTTCACCCAATTCCTTTTGTACTAACATGTTTCTTACAGTAGGGTAAGGAACAATGACTTTAGTTATGGATTTCAGCAAGTATGACCAGAAGTGTTTCATTGCTTTAAAAACAACATATGCCTATTGATCTACAGTTGGGTAATTTATCTCAACCCCTTTGAAAGCTGAGCTCATGAAGGAAATGGATATTTCATTTCTTTCAGCATTCTTTTGTGTTAACACAACAACATAATATTGGTTGGAGGCGAAAGTATAAAGAGTGAAATCTCGAGAGAAATCATGACTCATCAAGGAAGGAGCTTCTATTATTTCTTTTCTAATAGAATCAAAAGCTTGACTTTCTTGCGGTCCCCAATGATACTAAGCATCCTTTTTAATTAAATTCTATAAAGGTATTACCATTTCTGAGATACTTGGGACAAATGTTCTGACAAAAATAATTTTTCCTAAAAAGGATTGCATGGATTTTTGGGAGGAGGGAGGGGGGAGTTTGGAAATAGCTTGGGTTCTTTCAGGATCAATGATCATTCTATCTTTGGACACTATGAACCCAAGTATTTTCCCTTTATCTACTGAAAAGACTAATTTCTTAGGGTTGAGAGATATGCCATACTTGCGACATTGTTCTAGAACATCCCTAAGGTGCGACAAGTGATCTTTCTTGTTTTTAGAGAAAACAATAACATCATCAAGATAGACCACTATTGATTGATTTAGGAGACCACGAAAAGAAATCTCCATTGCTCTCTCGAAAGAGTCCCCATAATTTATAAGCCCAAAAGGCATTTTTCTATAGGCATAAGTCCCCCATGGGGTACGAAAATTATTTTTAAGGTGATCCGAGGGAGACATGAGGACCTAGTTGTACCCCGAAAAACCATCTAACAAAGATAGTATTTCTGAACTAGATACCTGCTGAAGAATTTGTTCCATTGGAGGAATGGGATAATTATATTTATTAGATGCTCGCTTCAATTTATGAAATTTGACACAGAGTTGAATTTCACCACTTTTCTTCCTTACGGGAACTAGACTAGACACCCATTGTGTGTGTCTCATCAAGAAAATTATCTTTGCGTTTAGTAATTTATTTTGTTCTTTCTTGACAGTGGGTTCCAATTTGGGGTGCATATTTCTTAATTTATGCTGAAAAGGATAAGTGTGTTGTTTCATGGGGATGACATGTTGTATTATATTAGGATCAAATGCTTTCAAATCATCATAAGTCCAACCAAAAATGTCTTTAAATTCTTTAAATTTTTTTATAAATATAGATCATTCTTTCTCGGAGCATCCCATTCGTAAATTAATGTTTTGAGAATTATCCTAGTCCCTAAATTTACTGTCTCATAAGTCAAAGAAGAACTGTTCATTTTACAATTAACTGACCCTCTAAATTTATCATGCAAGTCATAATACCTCTCTAGTCTTACAACGGATCTAGGAACAGAGTTTACCAGATCAGATGTCAATTCAGAAGATCTAGGATCTGATATTACCATGAAGCTACATAGGTTTTCATCGTGACTTACTTCATCAATGATTGCACCTTGGAAGGTGTCCTCCATATGCAAGAAGTTGATGATCTATTGGTCATCGTCAAACACTCTCCAATTGGTGATGTTATCCAGGATCGACGGCCTGGACAACAATTCAATCGAAAACGCATTAGGAGAAAGACCTTCTGCGGGCAATAGTTTATAAGCGACATTAGCGAATAAATCAACCTTTGAATTACTTAGTCTAGGAATGGAATTTATGTTAAATGCTGAAAATGTTTGCATTAAAATCCATACCTCAGTTTGGTAACTTTTCAGGTGTAGTCACAAGCAATGTATGGAGTTTCTTACCTACCTAACCATGATTTATGAATCACTGAATACCATTAAATTCCATACATTCATATCCATATCTTTCTTAAGCCCTTGTAAAAGTGCTTCATGTTTAGTGGTGTTATTAATGCACTCAAACTCTAATCGACAGACAATGAAAGTATTATTGCCTGCAGGATCTATGAGCACACATCCTACACTGGCTCCTTCTTTGGATTTGGACCCGTCAAAGTACAATGACCATATTTGAGCTTCGTTGGGAGAATTTGGAATTTGACAAAGTTGATGTCTAAGTATAGGTCATAACTTCTGACTGCTGCTCACAATCAGTGATAGGAGAAATTTCGGTCATGGAGTTACCAAAGAAAGTATTCATTCCCTGCATTTCAAAAGAATTAGTAGATGCGGTAAAAGGTTAGTTTGCATCATTTAGATCCGTCACGGTGTTCTTGAGATAACGTTCATGATTTATTCTAATTTTATTCAGTTGTCCATTTTCTAGCAACCACAAATGAGACCAATCTGTGGAAAAGTAACCATGCAGTTGTTCGGACTAGTCCCTTCTTAAAAACAAACCATAGACTTTAGGGATGTCAACAACAATGATGTCAATAATTTGGTGAACCTTATTATTAGAAGATAACCTAACCAAAACATTCTTAAGTTCAACGATTACCTTAATGTTTGTCCGATCAAGATGAATGATTTTGAGATTAGAAGGTTGAACTTCTGCGCTATTTTTTTGATAAATAGATAAATGCATCACATTCGTTGATGCGCCGGAATCGACCATGCAATTATGTGCATTCCTATTAAAAATTTCAAAGGTTTTTAAGAAAGGTGGGACATTTTTAGAAATGTTAACAATAGAATTCTACTGATTTTTTTTCGTTGTCCCTGAAACAATTTTATCTACATTTGATAAAATAATTTCATCTAAATCCCTTTTATCTGGAGGTTCATATGTCATTTTAGTTGGGATATTTTTTCATTGTTTTACAACTAATTTCTGTAGTTTTCTTGCTTCTAGTATCATTGTTCTTATTGTTTTTTGTGATACTTTGAAGCATTTTCTGCGATAAGGGGAAATTTTAAAAGCTCGAAAACGTAAATATTAGCCCTTAGTTTCTTTAGATCTTCAATTAAATCATATTCAAAAACTGGGGCTGCTAAAATATGTTTTATTTCAGCTTTCTTTGATTGTTTCGGTAATACATTATTACTCACTTTAGAAGAAGGTTTGTTTTGGGTTTTGCTTCTTGTGTTGTAAGGGTGGACAATTTCAAAATTTTCTTGGAAAATACTCTCAGAGAAGTGTCCGAAGATATTGGGGGACGATTCCTCTTCTTCTTCTACTTCTTCCTCAACTACGTCTTCATAATTTTCAGGAGGGGCAGAAGCATAATTATCATGTGCTTCTAGAATGGTTTGCAAAGCGTACTACAAGCTTTCAAAATTAAGACCTTTAGTGGTCTAGTTTGGGTGGTTGGGGGGAAAAGGTTTTCTGAAAGAAGGTTTAAAACTTCCTTTTCTTGAGGATGCCTCCTCAGCTGATGTATTCAAATCCATGACCTGATTTTCTAGTTTTTGGAAATCCTTTTGCAAGCTTTCTAAGTCTAAAGCTTTAGGTTGATTTTTGGCTTGGGGAGGCCTAGTAAGGATTTCTACTTTCTTTTTAGAGGATGACATTGTTTCAGCTTCACTACTGAGATTGTCTTTTAATCTTAGTATATCCTTTTCGATTTGGCTTGCCTCCTCGAAGTCTTCCAACAATGTACTCTTTTTATACCTTTTAACCCAAATTACTATGTTATTATGTAGAGATTTTGTATAATATGCGACAATTAGACTTTCAATGGGCATTGAATCTATGGGAATTTGATTCTTTAACGTAAGAAATATCTGGTTAAAATATTTTACTTTCTCTTTAGGATTCATATTTAGACTGGAGAGCTCCATAACCAAGACTTCAGGAGATTTATCATATCCAAAATTCTCTAAGAAATAGGTTTCAAACTTGTCCCAAGAGACGATGGTCTGGGGCTGTTGGGAAAAATACCATGTGGAGGCATTGCCCTCAAAAGTGTAAGGAAAGAGTCTACATACTACATATTCATGTTCTACATATCAGAGTATAATGGCCAACATAAAAAAAATTATGTGATTCTCAACAAATTGTTTAGAATATGGATAAAATTTAGGAAACCATTTTTTTGGGTGTTTTGGCAACGGATGTTGCGGTCTAGGTACATCCACGACATCTTAATCGAGCCAAGGTCTTGGGGAGTTGTTTTGGTTTTCCATGGGTGTTGGTGGTGTTGGAGGTTGAGATGATTCAGATGAGGAACTACCTTCGTCAGATGACTCTCCTCCTAGAGAGGATGGAGATGAACCAAGAGGAGAATGTGGGATACCATACCCTTCAACTCCAAGAGTAGGTATTTCGATAGGATTGGTGGTATTATCTCCTAAAGGGTTTGAGAGTAGACCAGTGCCTTCAAATTGTTCTCGGATATCCAAGAAATCTAAGGGTTTGTTAAGTGGCCCACCAGGTTGTCTAATAGGGGCCAAGGCACTATGTGTCCTTATGAGTGATTGACGAACAATTTCATGAACATCTACCCCTTGAGGAGATAGTATCATTGATTCAACAGGAAGCTCAAGATTATTGTTTGAGTTAGTTGTTCCTTCAAGTATAACGTTGTTGTCTGAGAAGCTACATGTTACAACAGTGGAGAAAGTGTGTGGGGGAGAGTCTTGCGACCTCGACCTGCCATCAATTGAAACCAAACCCTCCTTCTAGCGCCATTTGTTGATGGGAAAATTTGACAATCCATCAACTAGAAGAACATGTCTGGTCCAGGGTTGTCTAAATAACCCAAGTCATTTGTTGTAACCTGTTCTGATGGGTTTAATGGCTCCATTAGCTAATCTAGGGTGCTAAAATAAAGAAGGAAATAAACTAATTAATGTTAAAAGACTATAATATATATATACTCCAATCTAATTATTTACAAATGTATTTCAGTAGAAAGATAAATATGGATATGTCATTTATGAACAGAATAATTACAGGTTAAAAAATTTCATGAAGTCTTTGTAAAATCAATGTTTTATAATCATTCTCAAAAGCAGATAAAGAAAGCACATATTTCTTTCTATATTATCTGTTTTCTAATGATCTATCTAAGAACTATAAATAAAACATGATTAGAAATAGGATGGAATGATGGTCAAAAGCCAATCAAAGACTGTCCTATTCCATTAGTAAATAAATCGAAAAACCTAAAAGCAAGTGAAGATAACCTTTATTAGTTTGTTAATTGTGTTTGTGCCTCTGTGCGAACAAAACAATCCAGCTACTCGCCTATGACAGAAATCTGCAGTAGGCTTATACTAAAGTTTTCCTAAATAAATTCAAGGTGTGTATCGACAACAAAGGTTTAAGAATAGAAAAGTGGACACATGTGAACCAGTGATCTTATGATTATGAACGATTACAATCACACAAATATTTATGTAAAGCATTCATTTTATCTATCAATTAAACGTCAAAGAAAAATCATGATATCAAAATTGATATGATGATCACATTCATAACATATGGAACAACAAATCATGAACAACATCTAAAGCATGAATACAATGGAACACAATATGTCATTGAGACTAAATATAAACAACACATTAATATCCCAATATAAGAGAAACAAAACATAAATGAGACAACATTCACATTGTTCTAAAGCTGAAATGCTATAAGTTGTTTCATTAAGTTCTAAAAATCATTCATCCATTATCTGTTCCAGGCCAACATGATCCTTTTTCTTACAAAATGAACAATATTTAAAGTGTCTTGAAATTCTATTTTCCTATGTCCTAGGATAATATAGGATCTCATGACATCAAAATATTACAAAAATAGAGGGCTAACAACCACTCATAATTGAGTTGATTCTTCTCAAAAATTAATAAAAGTTTTTACAAGGAAAACAGAAAAAGAAATACTAATCATTCAAATGAAAAATCAAACATGTTTCCCCCAGATGATCATCATCAAGATCTACTATTTCATGAAAATAAAAAAGGAATAATTTAGACAATTATTAACAACTAATTTCTAATTTTTTTTAATTTAAAAATGACTTGGCTACAGAATCGAAAGATTTTGTAGCCATTCTTATCTTAGCAAACATATTCCAATTTCAAACTGCTTCGATTCAAAATAGATAACATGAATATAATAAGAGGAAAATTGTTTTACCATTTCAACAATTGACTAAAGATGGATCAAGGTAGCTCAGAATTGATTATGGCTTTAACATTGTTGGTGTTTTTTATCACCATGTTCCCTATCCTCTTAAGGCATTTAGATTTCCTCTTTTCATTTACTTTGAGGTCAATATTTTCCTATCTTAGTGTTTCACTTTGAGCTGTGAGTGTTTGAATCGGATCCTAAAGGATCGGTATATCAGTGTAATACCATTTGATCCAGTGTAAACAAACATCACACTGTACAAGAGGAACGATATGTTGCTAAAGTGTACAGTCAAACATGGTTGTATTGGCCTTGCCTGTTATTTTCCCTTGATCAAGTCCAATATCAGAGAAAACCTCCTTAGCCTTGAGGCACGGTGTAAAATTTGTAACAAAGTTATAGGGCTCAGTAGGACCAAATATTTGACAATATGAGTTTTCCAAAGCTAGGACGTATTCTATTTCAGATTCTGAAACCTCATTGACCTTGATCGGTCTGATCGAGCTCAAATGAGCGTCGTTTCGATTCCTCAATTTTCTTGAAATAAGACAACTTGCGCTTTTGTTCTAAAACCCTAGGGATGTGTGTTTTTGTTTGCAATATTTTTTGACATCGAGCTTGACATTGACGTTCTTGTCAGCATGAAAAATGGGCACAGGAGGTTCACTTAACTCCGATTCAACAACCTTTTTCTCATGTGAAGACCGACTTGGAATTGTCTCATCTAGAGGGTTCTTGTTAAGAGATCTTGGTTCATTACTTGGAATGTCAAGCTGTTTTTTAATCAATGGCTCACCTGAATTAGGGATTTCTATAGGAACGGATGTAACAAAACCATTTCTTGTCAAAAACCCATCCCAATAGTCACCCATGGTTGACAAGTGGTGAATCAACAAAATCTTAACTAAGCCATGATGGAACAGACTAGAGTTAACACTCTGCCTCTTATACCTTTTGGACATTTTATACAGTCTTATCAAAAGATAAAAATGCATATTTAATTGATAACCAATGAAATTCATAAGAAGTCATATATGATAGATGAAAATTAAACCATAACGACCCTCACAGGTCACGAATTGTTTGAGAATGAACAAGATTCCATGCCACCTAGGTTTAACCAAAGAGATGGGGATACCTTTTTCACAGCAGTTGATTTTCTTGGAGGTCATGAAGAGGCTCCAAGGTACTTCTTGAATTTTTGAGTTTTTGAACCATTTCTCGCCAGTGGATGGCAACCCTATGGCTTCACTCACAAATTCCTCAGTTACCTCTAACTGGGTATCCCCAATTTTCTCTCTGCAGCCATCGAAATTTTTTGTGAAGGCCTTTGCCACCTGAAGGTTATGGCCTTCAAACATTTTAAGGAAGGCATCCTAGCCTTGAATTTTTAAATCTTTGAATGCATCTTCGTGAGATAGCAATGCCTGAAGTTTTTAAAATTTTTGGATGGTTTGCCTTCTATCGCTCTGCAACTAGGGTTTCATTCACCTTATCCGCCGTGAACTGATCCCACACAATGGCTGCCCCGCAGGGGCCCCTGAATCACAGGGAAGGAGAGCAACCCAGCGTCACTTACAGCCAGATCACGGCCAATGCAGCCTCTAACAATGGAACTAAGCGACCGTCATTTGAAACGCCTCCCGAAATGAGCGTGCAGCTTCTGGCAGAGAGTACCTCCAAAGATCGAGACATGGACATAGATCTAGACAAAGAAAAGGTCACTGCAAGCAGTTCGTCGCCATGGGTTCCGGGGAAATGCATCCCACAGGCACCACAGGAACCAAAATACGTGGTCAGCTCACCCGGTATTGAGGAGCAGAAGCAATACATGCGAGACAATGCTTTAGTAGGAATGTTCCTAGGGCTCTGGCCCTCTGAGTGAGACCTCGTCAAATGGATACAGTACTGGTGGAAACCAAAAGGTCACTATGATTTACAACTGGGTTCGAAGGGCTTCTTTACAATCATCTTCCACAACCTAGAGGACCGAAAATGCATCTTCGACGGAGGGCCATACTTCTATAACTCAGCCGGATTATTCCTGAGATTTTGGACAGAAAAGTTCATCCCTGAGAAGGAATACTTCACCCATGCACCGGTCTGGCTCCGAATGTATTTTCTGCCCCAGGAATTTTGGCTGGAAGAAGTCCTAGCGGGCATTGGCAATACCATCAGCATATACGTCAAATCCTCTGAGGCCACTAAGCAAAGGCTCTATACATCATATGCGTGAATTTGCGTGTATCTAAACATAGCTAAGTCGCTCCCCAGTTCAATCACTTTGGAATATCATGACGAAGACTGGTCTCAGACCATCAACTATGAACACATTCCCTTCCGATGCAGGAAATGCCACGAGCATGGTCACCTCTTTAGAGAATTCCCTCTCAATCAGATCAACAAAGAAGGAAACTCAGAAGGAGGCAAGGACAACGATGGATTCGTGCAGCTGGAAGGAAAAAGATGACAGGGAGGAAGGAAGCACACGACCCAGGTAAGCAAAGACCCCTCCACTAGTAATAAATTTGCAATTTTACAAGATCAAACAGGGGACACTGTAACCCCCACAAATCTGAATGCACCACCTCTGCACAACAATCCACTAATTGAGGGCCATAGCCCTGGGAAAATCTCCAAGAATAACAACTCAGATCCGACCCCCCCCAGGATTGGGACAGGAGCCGCCAGCCATGCCAGAGCTCGAAGATGCAGACGAGGAAATGGAGTTGGAGGAACAGGACCTTGCTGGAGTGGATCTGGAACATCTGGAAGATGCCTACCGGCATCAGAAGCTCTACACCATACCCAGAGACCAATTAAGGAAAGTGCACAAGGTATTCCTCAACTCCTCCACAGGATCATCAACCAGGGCTAGCAAAGCCTTGGGAATCCAGGGAAGCCAAACCAAGAACTCAAGTAAAAGCCAAAAGGAAGAAAAGAAAAGAGGAAGAAAATCCACAAACAAGCTCATACAGGAAATAGGGAACTTCATGGTAAATTCAAGACAGATCCACCTGATCTTAGACAGCTTCCCTCCTCTCCCCCCCCTTCCGTCATCATGAATATTATCTCCTGGAATATCAGAGGCCTGAATGGACGTAGCAAGAAAAAAATGCTACGAGAACTGATTATAGTGAAAAACCCAGACATCATAATGATACAGGGAACAAAATGCACCTCGGAAGACATTGATAAGCTGCTTCTTCACTGTTGGCGACAGGGGAGAGCGGTTTCGATTGATGCCACAGGTACAGCTGGAGGAGTTGCCATCCTCTGGAATGCCAATATGGTTGTAATGGAAAAATTCTACACTACCAGGTGGTCTATCACAACAGAGTATAGACTCATCGGATCCAACCAGCCTGGTCACCTAACCAATGTATATGGCGCAGCCAATCCCAGGGACAAACAGGCCTTCTTTAGCAGCCTGCGTTATCTTTCCAGCCTCACCAGATATGATAGATGGACTATTGGTGGGGACTTTAACATCATTCGAATCCTAGAGGAGAAAAAAGGGGGATCGAGGAGATTGGATCAAGAATCCAGTGCCTTCAACAATATGATAGATGATCTTCGTCTAATAGATCTGGAAACCAGCAACGACACTCACACCTGGACAAACAGGCGAACAGGGCTACACCAAATCGCTTGCAAGCTGGATCGATTCCTCCTATCGGAACCTTTGATTATGAATGGAACTGCAATGGACTCTACCATCCTAAATTACCAAGGTTCAGATCATTGGCCCATCCAGTTATGGATGGATGCCCAAGCAACCCCTAGAAAGAAACCTTTCAGATTTGAATAGTTCTGGATAGAACATCCAGACTTCAAGGCAAACATTCAGAACTGGTGGCGGAAGGCAGCGATATATCAAGGCTCTAAGATGTACCATTTTCAACAGAAGTTAAAAAATATCAAACAAAAACTCAAACTCTGGAATAAGCAAACTTTGAGTAGCATCTTTGACTCAAAAAAGCAGTTGTCCCAGCGAATGAGTGAGATTCAATACTAGATTCGGGAGCAAGGGCTCACTGATGAGTTAAAAGCACAATAACTCGAGGTGGCCCAACAGATAGCAGAGATAAAAAGACAGGAAGAGATACTGTGGAAACAAAAGTCGCGTATTCAATGGCTGAAGGAGGGAGAACGCAACACAAAATTCTTCCACCGAACTGTCATCCAGAGAAGGCATTGCAATAGGATCACACATCTTGTATCGGATGAAGGAGAAACACTTTACTCTCATGCTGACTTGGAAACAAATTTGGTTGATTACTTTCAATACCTTCTTGCAGAGCCCATCCCAGATAGACAGGCAACAATCAACAAGATTACCAGGAAAATACCCTTTCTAGTAAATCAGGAGAAAAACGCTGCTCTTCTCTAACCCTTCACCCTCTAGGAAGTAGATCAAGAGATGTTTGATACCCCCAAGTGCAAAGCCCCAGGCCCTGATGGCTTCACCAACGATTTCTTTCACTACTGCTGGCCGATGATAAGAACTGAAGTATGGGAAATTTTGGAGGACTCAAGAAACACAGGAAAAGTCCTCCAAGTGCTCAATGCCACTTTTCTTACCTTGGTTCCAAAAGAGGGGCAGGCACACTGGGCCAAGCAATACAGACCAATCTCTCTCTACAATGTGATTTACAAACTCCTTACAAAAGCGATTGCCCAAAGACTCAATCCAATCCTACCAACCATCATCTCTTCAGAACAATCTGGATATGTGGAGGGCAGGCAAATATTGGATAGCATCGTTTTAGCTCATGAAGTCATTCACTCTCTGTAGAAAACCAAAACCCCAGGTATGCTTCTTAAGTTGGACCTCTCTAAATCGTTTGATAAAATAAGCTGGGATTATATGCAGGCAATTCTCTTGGCTTTTGGTTTCCACCAAACCTGGGTAACCTGGATTTTAAATATAACCTCTTCGGCTTTCTTCTTCTTTCTAATCAATGGTGTACCTTCAAGACCTTTCTCCCCCTCAAGAGGAATCAGACAGGGCGACCCCCTTTCCCCTTTCCTCTTCATTATTATGGCCGAAGGGCTCAGTCGATCCATCCATGCCGCAATCGATCAAAACCTTATGACTAGCTTACCCCTGCATGGAATCTCTCCCCCTCTATCACATAGTCAATTTGTGGATGATATGCTCCTAATGGGAAGCCCTACGGTACGTGAAGCTAGCTCCATCCAGGAGATACTCCAAACCTTCTCTGAGGCCTCTGGATTGGACTGTAACAAGGACAAATCCAAAATATTCTTTTTCAACACGCCTCCTCAAATCCAACGACACATCTCAGATCTTCTCGGTTTCACAAGAAGCTCCCTTCCATCCAAATACCTTGGCTTACCCTTAATCGACTATGCCCACAAAAATTCCTCCTAGGAGCACCTTGTATCCTCGTTCTCCAAAAGACTCTCCTCATGGACCTTTAGATCCTTGAACCTGCCAAGTCGCCTAATCCTGCTCAAAGCTGTTCTCCAAGCCCTCCCGATCTATGCTTTCTCATCATTGGCAGCCCCAAAGTTTGTCCTTAACCGCATCAAAAATCTTCAAAGGAACTTCATCTGGCAGGGCCTCAACAAGGAGAAGAAGATAGCTTTAGTCAGCTGGGAAAAACTCTGTCGTCCCAAATCACAAGGAGGACTGGGGGTAAGGGATCCCTCTATCATGAACAAGGTTCTCAGTGCCAAAATATGGTGGCGTTGGCTAAAAAACCCTGGAGATCTTTGGGCCAGATTGTGGAGGAAGAAATATACCCCCAATACAGTAGAAAAAAACCTCATTAGATGGAATGGAGACAACCTAGGCTCTCTAATTTGGACAGCGGCCAAGAAGAATAGATAGCTGGTCACACAACATGCTTTCTGGGAAATAGGAGATGGGGAAACGGCTCTGTTCTGGCAAGATTCCTGGCAGCAATGGCCAACTCTGTGCGCTGAGGAATGGGCCTGAGATATATGCACCCAGACAACACGGATGATCCTAACACGAGTAGCGGATTATTGGCAGGACAACCCCACGGAGGACACTTGGTGATGCTGGCATCTGGACAGGATACGTAGTAATCTCAGGGAGCATCCCAATTGTACCCCCCTCCAAGAGAAATTGACTAAAAGAAGAATACCCATGATTGTAGGTGAGGATACTCTTTGCTGGGGCTACCAGCCTCAAGGATTCTTTAGCACGAAGGAGGCCTATCAGATAAAAGCTCGGTCAAACCCTCCCCCTGATTCGGAAATTTGGGGAAAGATTTGGAATCTTAGACACTGGCCAAAAATCACGCTTTTTCTCTGGCTGGTCTCCCACTCAAGCATCCTAACCTAGGACAATCTCCTGAAAAGAGGTTTTGTGGGACCCTACTTGTGCATTCTATGTGGAGAGGCTGAGGAAACTATGAATCACCTCCTCAACACTTGCTCATACACGGCCCAAATATGGGATCAGGTCACGCTCACCATGCGTACTATAGACCGACTCAGGGATTGCATTCTAGCTACCATCACAAATTGGCGAGATCAAGCCTTCCAATCCCCCATCCTCAATCGCATCTGGCAGCTCCTACCTGGCTTCATCCTTTGGCAAACTTGGAAAGAACAAAAATAAAGAATCTTCAGAAACACCTCTCTCACCTGGCAGCAGTGCTGGAGCCTTTGCTATCGCAACATCATAGAAACTCTACACCTCAGGAATTGGCTGGACGCAGACTCTGCTTGCTCTCCCTCGGAGCTCACTATTCTCTGTCACTGGACCCCCCTTCCTTCTCCTCAGGCTTGCCCGCTCCCCCACTCCTCTGCCATCCCAATGAGAAGCCCCTCCTTCTGGTCCCCTCCTCCCAAAGACTTTGTTAAGCTAAATTTTGATGGGGCCTCTAAAGGAAACCCGGGCGCAGCAGGGTATGGGGTGGTTTTTCGTAATCACCATGGGCACATCCTCGACTTAGTGGCAGGATATCTTGGGCACACGACAAATAATGTAGAGAAGCTATGGGGACTCATCAAGGGACTGCAACAAGCCATCAAAAGTAATTATACAAAGATAATTGCCGAGGGAGACTCTCATGTTATTGTCAGCCTGTTGAGGCGCATCTTAAGTGGGGAAAAACCGGACAGTATCTCGCCCAGCTGGAGACTGTCACATGGCTTGCAGATCATCGCCAGTTTACTTAATCCAAATCAGGTCATCATTCCTACACACATCCGCAGGAAGGCAAATCAAGTTGCTGATGAACTTGCTAACTTGGGTGTCAACTGGAAAGGCCCAGACCTACACTGTCATGCAGCCCGGGATCAAAATCACCCTGTTCTACAGAAATGTATTCGCAAATATGGAATGGTAGATACCTCCCCGGATGGGGTGTCAAACGGGCTATCGTGGTAGGGTGAGGATGAGGGTACCATGCACCATGGCATGGCGTCACATGGAGGGAATGTGCCACAGCTCGTCACCCCACCTTCTATTTAATAGCGTTTAAGTGGATACGATCTGCATTTAAGCAGTAGTCCTTTGGCTACAAGTTTTGAATGCATCGGGTTATAATGGAATCGGTTCACCTTTTTTCGTTGATAGTTGAGCTCATTCTACCGAAATTGGCATTCCACCTTGTTCTTCTCCTCTGGTGGGAGCGAGACCCTATCCTCCCCCTACGCCTGTCGACCTCTTCTCTTCCTGCAATTTGCGCTGACCATCACATGACGAGGCCACGAGGCAAACCGAGGTGGGGTGCACCATGGAAGCCTCGACGGCCCTCAATTACTCCTCCAGACACAACTTCAGAGGATTCCTCTCCTCGCCACTAGTCAGTCTCCTCTCCGTTCAACCTGCAAGCCCCGCAACTCGGTTCCATGGCCATCATTCCGAAAACTCCAATCTCCCTGCTTCAGCTTCTCCACGATCCTAGGCCCTCCCAAACTTCTTCCAGCAATTTAGACCATGGCCAGGCTCAGCAGAGAAGACCCAGTACAGCAGCACCTCGACACCAGGCGTCCTTTGACGGAGAGAAATTCTGGGATAATCTAGCCATATTGTACACCCTGGTTTTTGAACTGCAGCAGGAGGTGGCGGATCTGCATTATCGTGTGGAGGCCACGGAAGTAAAGGTGGAAGAATTCCTCCAAATTCTTGCGTCCATGCATGATGCCTTGTTCTCGGATCCTGAGGTAGCTTCCCCAGATGGAGACCCCGAGCTCGATGGGAACGACGAACAACAACCTGTGACAAGCCCACTAGTCATTAGCAGGGAGATGGAGAGGTACGAGGACGACGCCAAGGAAGCTGAGCGCAACCAGGAGGATGACGAGAATTGGAGCGGGGGGGAAGTGTCCATCGAGGAAGAGCCTTGGCCCAGCGACCTTCCAGCCACCTGGCCAAGCTATCAGCCAGGTGTCTAAGTTTACTTTGTCTAGTTGTCTAGGTGTCCAAGTTTATAATGTATCGGTTTAGAATGTAACTCACATACAATTTAGCACCTTTTTTCATTTTGCTCAGGATAGTAATAGACCAATGCTTAGAGGGTCGGCTGGACTGGTTTCCTCATAGCTGGGGCAGTCCGGTAAATGCGGCTCGGATAACTCTGTATTTTGACCTAATTTTTGGAAGCTTTTAATATAGTTCCACTCTTATTAACAAAAAAAGATAGCAATTCCTGACAGCCATTGGGCTCCAAATGCACAACAGGAGCCATAACAAATGTGACTAGAATGTAACAGGGATGACTCAGAACAATAGGAACAGATTCGAATGGATAAAGGGGAACAAACCATAATGAAGGTTTTTTTTTATCGTAGAATGAACATCGAGGGTTTGTTCATAGACATTTACCATTCTTGGTAATGAAAGTTTGTCATACAGAGTCGAAAACCCATACCTGAAATGAAAGGCTCATTAATTCACTATGCCATCAAGGTGAGTTAAGTACATAGTATAATAGTTGCACATTAATTTCCATGACTATTATCACAACCATTGTGTTTTCAAAGGGTTTAAAATATATAAAAAAAAACTTCCTCTTAATTTAAGTGCAAATCATTTATCCAAATAACAATTATATCAACACCCCAAAACATCCAAAAATAATTTATTCAAATATTGTATTCAAATTGGAAATAAGCACGATGACCCTAAAAGAGAAAACCTTGTATAGAAAATATAATACCAAGCTAGGTTTTCATGTTTGATTCATGCTTTCAGTCATGAATCAAACATGAAAAAAAAACGAAGACGCAAACTTAAAGGATTAATTAATGTCTTTTCTAATCCAATAATCATCTCAAAATGATAATGTTTACAAAAATGAGGGGAAGGGAGCTACAGAGAAAGTAATTTCTTGTTCAGATAATGAAATCATGTGGGGCTTCCAATAGTGGCCCAAATGGCTTTGATGAGATGTGTCTTGTATAAATTTTGGGTACTGAAAGGAATGAGAGCCCAGGTGAGGTTGGTTGAGATGCTTGTGGGTTACTAGGACCCTGAGAGTGAAAGCTTCAATATCGATGGGCAACCAGTGAGAATTGAAGTAGAGGACATTTACTTTTTGACTGGTCTATCATGGCGGGGAGAGGTTGTAAACCTCAAATCACGAGGAGTAGGGAGAAAAATGAAAATAGAGGAGTACATCGACGCCCATTGTGTAGCAGGGACTCCTAAGGTAGGGATTCAACTCCCTATCCAGGCAATAAAAAATATCAGTCTGAAAATTATTGTCCTTGTATTGACCAAGATCACAGGTTCGGCCTCATTGCACCATGCATCGAGGCCACTCATGTTCTATGCAGTGCAGTGTATGAGACCCATCGTATATGGCTGGTGTACCTCACTACTGGAAAATATGAAGAGCCAATTGACAAAGTGCATACAGGGGAGTAAGAGGAACTTTTGGATCACCTCTATCCTATGCAATTTCCTTTTAGAGAGGGTTCCAAGTTTGGGACCTAGACTCGAGATTCTTTTGAGAGGAACTTTTGATCCATCCATGGCACGGTGGACCAAGGTGATGAGGTGGCAGGAGGAGGTAGGGTGCCAACACCCTAAAATGAGGATTTCTTCTACTAGAGAAAAGCGATAGGTCATTTCCCTAGATGACTATCCCTATGTAGGGATAGACTTCTGAGGAGTTCTGGACATGCCACTCCAACTAGGGACCGCCTACGATGAAACAGGTATGTCAAAAATTTTTACATATTTAATTTTTTTTTATTTTGTATAATAGAAAAAAAATGTTTTTGGATGGTCCTTAAGTATTAACTGGACACCTATGTAATGAATATGTGGGTCCACGATGGTCAGAAGGTTTCCCTTAACATCAATAGAGGAACTGGTGTAACATCCCACTCTGGTGCACTGAGAAAACTTACTCTTTGAGGAAACTTTCTCACAAGTGATATGGACTTTTATGATATTAAAACATATATCCTTGATTATGATGCATTATGATAGATGACATGATTGTTCTACTGCTTTGACATAGACAGGTGCTATTGATTCGGTTTTACTGAGTGTGCAGGGTTTTTCTGGACCTTGAGGATCCTGAGGCATCGATGGAACCCCTTGGACTCCGGATTGAGTCAGGGAGTGTTCTATTTGGGTTGATTTATTTACTTTGATATTACATTGATTTGATGTTATGATGTGGACATGCTCTGGCACGTTTGTTGATGATGCAGGTTGACGATAGCTTGCCGACCAGACTCACATATGGAGTAAAGGGGACACACACGATTTCCAGAGAGGTTGAGGGAGAGGTGTGGACAACAGCCTTGCCACAGCCTACTAGCACTCCCATCGTGGCTTGAACTGTAGGCTAATTATTACCTAGTTTGAGAGGATCCATGATGCTGTGAGGGTAGACTGCGACAGTCGCTCACGATGATTCTAAAGGGTGTGCAATAAGGTGGGGGCCTTATTCCTTAGAGCCCTTAGTCTCCCACAAGTTCACCTAGCGGAGTGTTGACTCCAGGGGTTATATATGTCTACCAATCAGTCAAGTTAGTGAGTGGCACCCATGGAGCACGTGGTGCATCCTGAAGGGCACGTCGCATGAAAGAAACACAAGTTAGCGAGTGGCACCCTTGGAGCATGTGGTGCATCCTAAAGGGAACGTCGCGCAAAAGAAACAACTGAGGTGAGTGGCACCCTTGGAGCACATAGTGCATCCTGAAGGGCACGTCGCATTGATGTTGAGGAAGGAACAAACCTAGATAGCTCTAAGACATTTAACACCTTAATAAACTCTTAAAACGACTTCCCTAAATAATTGTCGCCCAATTCAGAATCTAAACCTAAGTCTAAAACTTCTCTAGGGTAAAATTTTGTTAAGCCTTAAGAAAAAGACCCAAAATAAAAATAAAAATAAAGATATAAACTAAAACCCACTTAAGTAATAATTTTAGTCTTCTTAAATTTAGAGGGTAAAATGAAGAGAGGATTAATTTAATTAAAATTCATGGTTTTAAATTATAAAGAGGAAATAAATGATTTAACTTGTGGAAGTATAAAAAGATTTTAAATTAATAATAAAGGGAAAGGAGTAAATAGCGCAACTTCCATTTTGGCTCTAATAAAAAGGGGAAAGAAGGGAATAATAAGAATTAGGAAACTAAGTAATGGAGGAAACATAATTAAGAAAAGTTGGGAACTTATGGTAAAAAGCAAGGTCAACATAGTAAGGAATTTGCAATTAAGAACCTTCTAATTTGAGCTAATTTAGCAACTTCATTTTTAGGCAAATTATTTAAAACATGTAAGGGGATATAGGAACACCTAAGAGGAAATTTAGGAGCAACTCTAGGTAGGTGAGGGAAATGAGTAATTTAATAATTTAAAGGAAATAATCATTTGAGGAAAGAGGGGGATGGACGACACTTGTGCGAAGGAGAATATTTAGAATATTTTTATTAAAACTTAATTAAAATGTGATTTAGGGAAAGTTGGAGGTTGGAAAAATTCTATAAAAGAAAGGGAAGATGATGAAGAAGGGATCGGTTGTTAGCGTAATGTTACGCTGCCAGAATTGTGACTTGACTGATTACTTGTGGGGAGTTGGGATTTTCCATCTCAGATAGGAGTGGTAGCTCAGCCTTGCGAGGCGAGCTGGGAAGCTAGACATACCATCTGGATAGTGTGTGTCCCCTTTGTGGCTTGGGGGGCTAAGGGGGAAGTAGAGTACCCCTAGCGATTGGCTGGGAGGTACGGGTGAGGTCTCGACGGTCGGCGAGCAGGAGCGACACGGAGCGTGCGGACGACACATGGAGCAAGTGATAAGGCAAAGGTATGGTTTTTAAATTTGGTAGGATAAAATGCATTATGACTCAGGCTGGGATCGGTATATCGGTGTATTGGGTGGAGTAGGTAATTTTATACATTTGCTCCGCATTTTACATATTGTTGGATAAATTAACCTCGCATTTTTATGCATAAATGGATAAACTTGCCATGTGTTTTCCTTTGCATTGTTGAACATTTTTGCGTTGGGTCGATCTCTCCGCTAGTAAGGGTTTTTACCCTTACCTTTCCCTAGCATCATCTTGGACCTAGGCAGGGGCTTACACCCTGAATTTTGGAACCCTTCCTTGACAGTTTATCCATGTGCGTCTTGAGCATCGCCTCTGCATTTATGGGCTTGGTTCCCGTCGATCATCTCTTACCCTGTTGTTTATTTTTCTGTCTTCAGCAGGCCTCTTCTTGGGGTATTTTTTGGACCTCTGCCACCGTTTTAATTTAGGGACACTAATCGTAGCCATCTCCTCCATCTTGGGCTGTACATTCTGGAGTTTTTTTTTTGCATTTGAATTTTGGATTGAAGTTATTAGTCTGGGCACGCGTTGTTAGTTGATGCGTTGTTTTCTTTTAATCGAGGATGTTTTGGGGGCGAATTCGTCTGCATCAAAGATCTGTACTTTACCTCTACAAATATTAGAAAAATTTGAAATTGTCCCATTTGGTTTTCTTTCTGGCATGTCGCTCAGGTTTTCTTTTTATTTTTGTGACCAGTCGATCTGGCAATTTTCATAATGGCAACATACGTTTGGCATTTTCGTTTTGAAATTGGGATATGAGATTTCGTTCTGGCAAGAGGCGTTTGGATTTTTCATTTTTTAAAATTGGATAGGAGATTTTGTTCTGGCAACAGGCATTTGGCATTTTTGTTTTGAAATTGGGATATGAGATTCCGTTCTGGCAATAGGCATTTGGCTTTTTCGTTTTTGAAAATTGGATACGAGATTTCGTTCTGGCAACAGGCGTTTAGCATTTTCGTTTGGTAACATTGGATCTGATACTTCGATTCATCTAGTGTACTAATAACACCACTGTTTATTCCATGGAAGTAAAGCAATGAATTTATTACTGCGTTTTCTTGTATATTTGCTCCGCGTTTTGCGTTATATTCCGCTAGGGAATGCCCCCGTTTTCCCACCCATAACCTCTGTCGTTTTTATGTCGGTTTTGTTTTCCTTCGCTGAATTTCCGGTGAATGTTCCTGCTGTCAAACCCTCCATCATTGACTTCTTATTAGTTCATTAAACTTCATTTTTAACCCTCTTGTTTATTGATTTTACCTACAAGTGTACTCCTCCACAATTATCTCTACTGTCATTATTTAAACCTTCCTTTTCCATGTTTAGCCCACCTTATTAATGGTTTATCCCACCTGTCAGTTAAACCATGTTCATTAAATGTAATATGCCCTTTATCAGTTATGTCCTTGTGCTAACTTGCATACTATTGATAATTTATTGGACAACAATAATGAAATGGAAGCAGATAGTAGCGATGCAATGTTTTTCCTCGTTTGTTTATACCTTGCGCAAGGGGTCTTCCCTTTTAAATGAACTCCAGCGGAGTTGATTGGAGTTAATTTGAAATCATGAAATGAATGTGGAAAAATATCTCGTTATACATGATTTTAGATACTAAACACACATTTGAGTAAATTATTTCCTTTTTCCATCACCAACATATCATTTACCAAATTTAGAAACTTTCTTTTGATTAAGATGCTTGAAATTCCTTGCAACATTCTGATTTCGGTTACTTGCCCAGCTAGATAGTAGCCAAAGGTTTTGCTGCCCTTTTGATTCGGTAATTTCCTGCCTCACATCTAGCCTGACATTAGTTGACATCCAGCCTACACGCATAACCGCAAGTTTCTCTCTGCCAATTTTTTATTTTGGTGGTATAGTGCTTGGGTCGCTTAAGTTTGTCGTTAGTGTTGCTTTATGGAATGTTTAGGTATGGTCTTGTTAAACGTAAATGCCAAGGATTATGGTAGTAACTAAATTCCAGGCTACGATGATGAGATGCAAATGTAATTTTCTTGCACCATAAGGTATTTTAGTTTCTTTATTTATTAGCATCATTTTAGTTCCTCTATTTAGTAATGTTATTTTAGTTTATATTTAGTAATGTTATTTTAGCTTCTTATTTAGTATTGCGATTTTAGTTCTTTATTTAGTAATGTCTCCGTCCTTCATTTCCTTTAAATAATAATGTCCTTTATTTTTACCATTATCATTTTGTTAGGAATGGTAGGAAATGGTTAAGTTTTGTTTGATTATTATATTAGGGCAATGTAGTACCTTCACTAATAATAATAAATTATCATGATTATTACTATGGGATGAGGAATTGCTTTATGTATTCAATTAAAGAAGGAATTGCTTTATGTATTCGATTAAGGAAGGAAAATCCTTTTGTATTAGGTTGTGGTTGCAAATTTTAGGGGTAATATGGTTATCATGTATGGAAAGGGGTATTGTGGCTTTACGGTTCTTGATAGCACATAGATGCATTGAAATTGGAATTTCGCAGGGTTAGTGTGATATAAGATGTGTTGATGTTTAAATCTTACTTATGGTTAGTAGGTGTTATCCTTGTAATTAGTTTCAATGGATGTATAATGCAAGCCTTACTCCCTTACTTGTTTAATGGATTTTTGGTATTTAATTCTTAATTTGTCACTTAAGTAAAATGGCTCATTTCCTCAAAATGCATAGCAAGCTACCTAGGAGTTGAACTATTTACATGAGTGGAATTGTCGTTAAATGATGCCTAACTTAAATGATATTGACCTTAACAAGTTACTAAACGTATTTAGAAGAGTCCTATGACATTTCAATTGAAGTTGTGCCCATGTGGTTCTAGCTTTTCTTCATAAATTTCCTATTTCTTAATTGGCTTCTGTTTTTATTGTGTATTGGGTTTTTTTGTGTTGCCCTTAATTCTGGCGGGCACCCTTATCCGATGGGTTCCTTCTACAGGGTGATTTTATTTGATTGGATTAGGGTTGGGATGTTAAATTTAGGGTTAATAAAGTTGTTGTTTATTTCTATGCTGACGTTTAGGGTCGGGTTAATTTCAGGGTTAGTACTATAATTGGAATTTTCCAAACTCACAGTTGTATGATATCAGACTCTTCGATCTGTTAAAGCTATTCACTTTGTATATAAGTCTGTGTGTGTCATTATTTTCTGTTCAAAGAATCCAGTGTCATATCAAGAGTCTCGGGCCCTTTAAAGGCAGGGTTTCCACTCTTGCGACACACGTCTAAGATCGTATCAGTAGTCTTGGGCTCTTTAAAGGCACAGTTCCAACCACTGCAACCTCCTGACAGAGATTACTAGTTTCTTCCTAAGCAGTTGGCTAGGAGCCTATCTAACATTCTCTCTCTCCGGAGCAGAGAACTAAAATTAAATGCCTTGCTTTCCTGTGCAGAAATAGTAAAATCTACTACTATGGATTATTTCGTCTATGTTTGTACTGTACATAAAACAGTATGTCATTTAATGATTGCAGTTAATTGTTGTGCGCCTTATGTCTATGGTCGTTTAATGCTTGCAGTTACTTGTTGTGCACCTTATGTCTTCTTGTTGTGATCATCATGGTTGCGTCTTGTTAGTTGTCGGGTGGCGAAGTAGAGTCAAATATGTTTGCTTCCCTTGTACACGCGCACACACTTGTTGAAAACACACAAAAAAAAATTCCACTTGTTATATGAGGTTTGTAGTCATGAAGAACAGGAGGTTAGTTACATATGGTATCAGAGTCGGTTTGACCCGTGACTTGGGATTCACTACAGCTTTCATGACATGATTTGATTTGATTATACTGTTGCTGATCGAGTTGATTGTGTGCATGCAGGTAATCATGGTTAGAGGATGTCGCAGAGGCAGACAACAGGGTGCTAGGGGAGGAGGCGTGATGCCTCCAGTAGCATCCACACCTAAGGGGTCTAAATCCTAGGGAGGCGAGCAAGTTCTCGGACATGAGAAGATATCAGTTGGAGACGTGGTTGGGATGATGAGATCTTTTCAGGGAATGTTCGAGACACTGATCAGCCGATTGGACAGAGACGAGGCCAGGGCACCGACACTCACTGAGGTTCCACTGCGCGCATCAGCCGTTACTGGTAGCATTCACCAGGAA
The DNA here is from genome assembly GCA_000966675.3 of Picea glauca. Classification (NCBI taxonomy): domain Eukaryota; kingdom Viridiplantae; phylum Streptophyta; class Pinopsida; order Pinales; family Pinaceae; genus Picea; species Picea glauca. The sequence goes on along the minus strand of JZKD02S1623990.1, from coordinate 28,151 downwards.
ATCGAGAAGGTCAAATTTCCCAAGTTCTTTGGTGCCCCGGATGGTGCATCCATCGAGGCATGGTTGGAGAACATGGCGATGTGGATCACACTTCACGATTATTCCTCCAACATGAAGGTACGCATGGTGGTATTTCAACTGAAGGGGAGTGCCCTTATATGGTGGAAGACGCTCCTACCGCAGCTGAACATGGTCGTTGAAGACGTGTCATGGGAACTATTCGAGGAACGGTTCCGAGAGAGGTATCTTTCAGAGGAGTTCATTAAGCGTCATCTCAATGAGTTCAATGCATTATGACAGGGAGGTCATACGGTGCCCGAGTATGAGGCACATGTTATGGAGCTGCTTCGGTATGCTCCACACCTTGACTCAGAGAAACTTAAGGTCAACCGGTTCGTGTTTGGCCTTAACGGTAGCCTGCCTGCAAAGGTTAGGATTTTGATGCCTCAAACCTTGCACAATGTTGTCCAGAAGGCCCTCATAGTAGAGGAGGATCTTATCAATGGGGGTCAGACCAGGACTCCAGCGAGACCAACAGGGCAGGGTACCTCTGGAACCATGTAGCACCAGACACCAGCGAGACACATGCCGGGATATCATGGCTTCTAGAGGGGACCAACTTTCACTACACTCGGATGACCACCGCCTCAGCAGCGGAAACCTTATCAGGGACCACAGCACCAGCAGCAACATCGCCCGTAGCAGCAACAGTTTAGGCCTGTTCAGTAGAACAGACCAGGGTTCTAGGCCAGTGGGTTGTCATCTTCTACCTCAGGTATCAGGACTACTGGGCCGAAGAAGGGGTGTTGGACGTGTGGGGAGCCACACTACCAGCGCGATTGTCCTGTGGAGAGGACCAGAGTTTCCAGATCAGTCGGACCCACTACCATGGGAGATATGGGCAAGGCCCATCGAATTCATGTAGTGGAGAATAACTGTCAGGCAGAGCACCAATCGACTGTGCTCGAGATGGCAAGTACTGTCGTTGACCAGACCCTTAGTATTTTGATAAACCCAGGTGCTACTGAGAGTTTCATTTCTGGTGCAATGCTAAAAAGGATTAAGGTAAAGGCAGTCAAACAAGACGAGTTTAGATTTGTCGAGATGGCTTTGGGAGCCAAATAGAAGGTTGGAGGAAAGGTTACAGGCTGTGCCCTTAACCTGGGAGAGTTTTTCATGAGGGTTAACTTGTACATCACGATCTTAGGATCTTATGACGTCGTGATTGGTATGGATTGGTTGGAATCGCATGAGGCGATACTCAACTATAAGATGAAACGATTGAGCTTGGTTGATGATGAAGGACAGAGACGTGTGACTATAGGACGGAACCAGGGAGTTTCCTTGAGGTTCATCTCTTCCTTACAATTATGGAAGAGTATGCACAAGGGGTGAAAGATTTATGCGATCCTTGTGCTAAACAAAAAGGGAGTGGTGGAAGGTCTAGGACACCTTCCAGTGGTGAAGGAGTTTGCGGACGTATTTCCAGAGGAGTTACCAGGGATGCCACTAGAAAGGGAATTGGAGTTTACCATAGACCTGAAACTGGGGACCGAACCGATAGTAAGAATGCCTTATCGGATGTCTACCCCAGAGTTGCAAGAGTTGAAAATGCAATTGAAGGTGTTGTTGGACCTGGGACTGATACGCCCTAGTGTGTCACCATGGGGTGCACCAGTTATTTTCATATGAAATAAGGACAGATCATGGAGGCTTTGCATTGACTACCATAAATTGAACAAGGCTACGATCAAGAATCAGTATCCCTTACCAAGAATTGATGATCTGTTCGATCAAATGAAGGGTGCGATGGTGTTCTCCAAGATCAATTTGCGATCAAGGTATCACCAGTTACGGATCAAAGAGGATGACATCCATAAGACTGCCTTTAAGATGATATTTGGACATTACGAGTTTACTATTTTACCATTTGGACTAACAAACACCCCAGGGGTGTTTATGAGTTTTATGAATGGGGTGTTCCACAAATACTTGGACAAGTTCATCCAAGTATTCATTGACGATATTTTGATTTACTCTCATACAATAGAGGAGCATGACGAGCACTTGCACTTGGTACTATAGTATCCATGAGAGCACAAACTATATGGGAAACTGTCCAAATGTTCTTTCTACCAATCGAAGATTCACTACTTAGGGCATGTCATTTCCGGCAAAGGCATCGCTGTGGATCCAGCCAAGGTTCACGCTATTATGGAATGGCCTACGCCGATGAATGTCACATAAGTGCATAGTTTTATGGGTTTAGCAGGATACTATCGACGATTTGTTGAAGGATTTTCGAAGATAGCAAATCCGATCACGGAATTGCAGAAGAAAAAAAAGAATTTTGTTTGGACCGAGAAATGCGCGGAAGCATTTTGGAGGCTTAAGTAGTTGTTAAACATGGAACCAATACTAAAGGTCCCTGACATGGATGCATACTTCTTGGTATGCACTAACGCATCCAAGGAAGGTTTAGGCAGAGTCTTGATGCAAGACAAATGAGTGATTGCTTACATTTCGAGGAAACCGAGAAGGCATGAGGAGAACTACGTGACGCACGATTTGGAGCTATTAGCCATTGTATATGCCTTGAAGGTTTGGAGACACTACCTTGTTGGATGAAAATTTGAATTAAAGATTGATCATTGTGGACTACAACACATTTTCACAGAAGGAAACCTGAACGCACGACAACGACGTTGGTCAGAATTGCTTAGCGAATATGACTTTGAGATTATTTACATAAAGGGAATAGTGAACCGTGTGGTAGATGCTTTGAGTAGGAGACCACGCATCTTCTCGGTGTTGCCTCTTCAGACGAACTTATGTGATAAAATTCTCACTTTACAGCGTGATGACGAATGGTACAAAGAGGTTGAGGGTTTTATCGAACAAAACACAATGATGGTACCACGATATGAGGGATATTCATTTGATAGCGATGGTTTATTCAGGTTTAAAAGTTGGATTTATGTACCGCCAAACGAAGAGTTGAGGATGTTGATCCTAAGCGAGGCTCATAGAGCAGTCTACATGGCTCAACTAGGAGTCACGAACATGAGGGCAGACCTTAAACCCTTATTCTTCTGGAAGGGAATGAAGGCTGACATAGTAAACTATGTGGCTAGATGTCTAGAGTGTTAGCAGGTAAGGATAAACATAGACACCCAGTAGGATTACTTCAACCACATGTCATCCCGGAATCGAAATGGGAGGTCATTTCGATGGATTTTATTGTTGGATTTCCACTGACGGCAAGGAGACATGACTTGATTTTTGTGGTACTAGACACTCTGACGAAGAGTGCTCACTTTATTCCTATGCGTATGACGTATTAGGCACCAGACATAGCGAGAGTTTTCATCAGTGAGATTGTCAGGATACATGGCGTGCCTAAGAAGATTATATCCGATCAAGGATCGATGTTTATTGGACGATTTTGGACGAGTTTCCAAGAGGCCTTGGGGACCCAACTTAAATTTAGTACTACGTATCACCCAGAGACAGACGGACAGATAGAACGAACGAACCAAACCTTGGAATACATGTTGTGCATGTACGTGATGGACCAACAAAAGCGTTGGGAGGAATTCTTTCCTCTAGTAGAGTTCTCTTACAACAGCAGTTACCAAAGGACAATTAAGATGGCGCCTTTTGAGTTTCTTTATGGGCGACCGTGTCGGATGTCCTTGAGTTTGGATCGTCTTGAGGATAGGGTCCTGGTGGGACCAAAAGTGATCCAAGAAATCGAAGAGCAAATGCAAACCATAAGACAAAGGATTAAAGAAGCACAGGATCGACAGAAGAGTTATGTTGATGCGCACCGAGTCTACTGTAGTTACGAGGTCGGTGATCGAGTCTTCTTGCAGGTTAAACTGCATAAGAGTTCAATCAAGTTTGGAAAGGGAGCTAAACTCTCTCCTAGGTTCATGGGACCTTTTGAGATTATGGAGAGAAAGGGGCCCATGGCCTATCGACTAGCCTTGCCTGATTCTTTGAGGCGTATGCATGATGTTTTTCATGTATCTGTTTTGAGACATTATATTAGTGATCTTACACATGTGATTGACATGAGTTCCTTGCATGTATCAGACGAGGGAGCGCTCACGACTGATCCATTCCGCATATTGGATCATCGCGTGCAATAGCTACGACGTCGAACAGTAGATTAGGTCAAGGTCCAGTGGGACAATTATAGTCCACACTCAACGGTCTGGGAGGACGCATATGATATGCACCAATGGTTTCCGTTTTTTTTTTATAGATAGACTTATGATACTGGGATACATTTATTTCGGCATTTATATTGAGAAACTCCGGGACAAAGTTTAGAACAAGAGGGGGTGTATGTAACACCCTGCTCTGACGCACTGAGAAAACTTATTCTTTGAGGACACTTGCTTGCAAGTGATCTGGACTTTTATGATATTAAAACATATATCCTTGATTATGATGCGTTATGATAGATAACATGATTGTTCTACTTCTTTGACATAGACAGGTGCTATTGACTTGGTTTTACTGAGTGTGCATGGTTTTTTGGACCTTGAGGATGCTGAGGCATCGATGGAACCCCTTGGACTCCGGATTGAGTTAGGGAGTGTGCTATTTGGGTTGATTTATTTACTATGATATTACATTGATTTGATGTTATGATGTGAACATGTTCTGACACGTTTGTTGATGATGCAGGCTGACGATAGCTTGCCGACCAGAATCACATATGGAGTAAAGGGTCCACACACGATTTCCAAAGAGGTTGAGGGAGAGGTGTGGACAACAGCCTTGCCACAGCCTACTATCACTCTTGTCGTGGATCGAACTGTAGGTTAATGATTACCTAGTTCAAGAGGATCCACGATGTCGTGAGGAAAGACTGCGACAGTCACTCATGATGATTCTAAGGGGTGCGCAATAAGGTGGGGGCCTTATTCCTTAGAGCCCTTAGTCTCCCACAAGTTCACCTGGAAAAGTGTTGACTCCAGGGGTTATAGATGTCTACCAATCAGTGAAGTTGGCGAGTGGCACCCTTGGAGCACGTGGTGCATCCTGAAGGGCACGTCATGTGAAAGAAACACAAGTTAGCGAGTGTCACCCTTGGAGAATGTGGTGCATCCTAAAGGGCACGTAGCACAAAAGAAACAATCGAGGCGAGTGGCACCCTTGGATCATGTGGTGCATCCTGAAGGGCATATTGTATTGATGTTGAGGAAGGAACAGACCTAGATGGCCCTAAATCATTTAAAACCTTAATAAATTCTTAAAACGACTTCCCTTAATAATTGTCGCCTAGTTCAGAATCTAAACCTAAGTCTAAAACTTCCCTAGGGTAAAATTTTGTTAAGCCTTAAGAAAAAGACCCAAAATAAAAATAAAAATAAAGATATAAACTAAAACCCACTTAAGTATTAATTTTAGTCTTCTTAAATTTAGAGGGTAAAATGAAGAGAGGATTAATTTAATTAAAATTTGTGGTTTTAAATTGTAAAGAGGAAATAAATTATTTAACTTGTGGAAGTATAAAAGGATTTTAAATTAATAATAAAGGGAAAGGAGTAAATAGTGCAACTGACATTTTGGATCTAATAAAAAGGGGAAAGAAGGGAATAATAAGAATTAAGAAACTAAGTAATGGAGGAAACATAATTAAGGAAAGTTGGGAACTTATGGTAAAAAGTTAGGTCAACATAGTAAGGAATCTGCAATTAAGAACCTTCTAATTTGAGCTAATTTAGCAACTTCATTTTTAGGGAAATTATTTAAAACATGTAAGGGGATCTAGGAACACCTATGAGGAAATTTAGGAGCAACTCTAGGTGGGTGAGGGAAATGAGTAATTTAATAATTTAAAGGAAATAATCATTTGAGGAAAGAGGGGGATGGACGACACTTGTGCGAAGGAGAATATTTAGAATATTTTTATTAAAACTTAATTAAAATGTGATTTAGGGAAAGTTGGAGGTTGGAAAAACACTATAAAAGAAAGGGAAGATGAGGAAGAAGGGATCGGTTGTTAGCGTAACGTTACGCTACCGGAATTGTGACTTGACTGACTACTTGTGGGGAGTTGGTATTTTCTAGCTCAGATAGGAGTGGTAGCTCAGCCTTGTGGGGTAAGCTGGGAAGCTAGACATACCATCTGGATAGTGTGTGGCCCTTTTGCGGCTTGGGGGGCTGAGGGGGAAGTAGAGTACCCCTAGAAATTCGTTGGGTGGTACCGATGAGGTCTTGACCATCGGCGAGCGGGAGCGGCACAGAGTGCGCGGATGACACACGGAGCAAGCGATAAGGCAAAGGTATGGTTTTTAAATTTGGTAGGATAAAATGCATTATGACTCAGGATGGGATCGGTATATTGGTATATTGGGTTGAGTAGGTAATTTTATACATTTGCTCCACATTTTACATATTGTTGGATAAATTAACCTCGCATTTTTATGCATAAATGGATAAAATTGCTCTGTGTTTTCCTTTGCGTTGTTGAACATTTTTTGCATTGGGTCGATCTCTCCACCAGTAAGGGTGTTTACCCTTACCTTTCCCTAGCATCATCTTGGACTCAGGTAGGGTCTTACAACCTGCATTTTGGAACCCTTCCTTGACATTTTATCCACATGCATCCTGAGCGTCGCCTCTACATTTATGGGCTTGGTTCCCGTCGGTCATCTCTTACCCTGTTGTTTATTTTTCTGTCTTCAGCATGCCTCTTCTTGGGGTGTTTTTGGGACCTCTGCCACCATTTTAATTTAGGCACACCAATCGTAGCCACCTCCTCCAGCTTGGGTTGTACATTCCCAGAGTTTTTGTTTTGCATTTGAATTTTGGATTGAAGTTATCAGTCTGGGCACGCGCTGTTAGTTGATGCATTGTTTTCTTTTAATTGAGGGCGTTTTGGGGGCGAATTCGTCTTCATCAGAGATCTGTACTTTACCTCTACAAATCTTAGCAAAATTTGAACTCGTCCCATTTGGATTTCTTTCTATCATGTCGCTTAGGTTTTCTTTTTATTTTTATGACCAGTCAATATGGCAATTTTCATTCTAGCAACAGGTGTTTGTCATTTTCATTTTGAAATTGGGATATGAGATTTCGTTCTGGCAACAGGCATTTGGCTCTTTTGTTTTTGAAAATTGGATAGGATATTTCATTCTGGAAATAGGCGTTTGGTATTATCGTTTTGAAATTGGGATATGAGATTTCATTCTGGCAACAAGCGTTTGGCTTTTTCGTTTTTGAAAATTGGATAGGAGATTTCGTTCTGGCAATAGGCGTTTAGCATTTTTGTTTGGTAACATTGGATCTGAGACTTCAATTTGTCTAGTGTACTGATAACACCATTGTTTATTCCATGGAAGTAAAGCATTGAATTTCTTACTACGTTTTATTGTATATTTGCTCCGCGTTTTGCGTTAAATTCAGCTGGGGAATGCCCTTGTTTTCCCACCCATAACCTCTATCGTTTTTATGTCGGTTTTGTTTTCCTTCACTGAATTTTCGGTGTATGTTCCTGCTGTCAAAACCTCCATCATTGACTGCTTATTAGTTCATTAAACTTCATTTTTAACCCTCTTGTTTATTGATTTTACCTGCAAGTGTACTCCTCCACAATTATCTCAACTGTCATTATTTAAACCTGCCTTTTCCATGCTTAACCCACCTTATTAATGGTTTAGCCCACCTGTCAGTTAAACCATGTTCATTAAATGTAATATTCCCTTTATCAGTTATGTCCTTGTGCTAACTTGCATACTATTGATAGTTTATTGGACAACAAGAATGAAATGGAAGGAGATAGTAGCGATGCAATGTTTTTCCTCTTTTGTTTATACCTTGCGCAAGGGGTCTTCCCTCTTAAATGAACTCCACCGTAGTTAATTGGAGTTAATTTGAAATCATGAAATGAATGTGGAAAAATCTCTCGTTATACATGAGTTTAGATACTAAACACACATTTAAGTAAACTATTTCCTTTTTCCATCACCAACATATCATTTAGCAAATTTAGAAACTTTCTTTTGATTAAGATGCCTGAAATTCCTTGCAACATTCTGATTTCGGTTACTTGCCCAGCTAGATAGTAGCCAAAGGTTTCGCTGCCCTTTTGATTTCATAATTTCCTGCCTGACATCTGGCCTGCACGCATAACCGCAAGTTTCTCTCTGCCAATTTTTAATTTTGGTGGTATAGTGCTTGGGTCGCTTAAGTTAGCCATTAGTGTTGCTTTATGGAATGTTTAGGTATGGTCTTGTTAAACGTAAATGCCAAGGATTATGGTAGTAACTAAATTCCAGGCTACTATGATGAGATGCAAATGTAATGTTCTTGCACCATAAGGTATTTTAGTTTCTTTATTTAGTAGCGTCATTTTAGTTCCTTTATTTAGTAATGTTATTTTAGTTTATATTTAGTAATGTTATTTTAGCTTCTTATTTAGTATTGTTATTTTAGTTCATTATTTAGTAATGTCTCCTTCCTTCATTTCCTTTAAATAATAATGTCCTTTATTTTTACCATTATCATTTTGTTAGGAATGGTAGGAAATGGTTAAGTTTTGTTTGATTATTATATTAGGGAAATTTAGTACCTTCACTAATAATAATAAATTATCGTGATTATTACTGTGGGATGAGGAATTGCTTTATGTATTCAATTAAAGAAGGAATTGCTTTATGTATTCGATTATGGAAGGAAACTCCTTTTGTATTAGGTTGTGGTTGAAAATTTTAGGGGTAATATGGTTATCATGTATGGAAAGGGGTATTGTGGCTTTATGGTTCTTGATAGCACATAGATGCATTTAAATTGGAATTTCATAGGGTTAGCATGATATAAGATGTGTTGATGTTTAAATCTTACTTATGGTTAGTAGGCGTTATCCTTGTAATTAGTTTCAATGGATGTATAATGCAGCCCTTACTCCATTATTTCTTTAATGGATTTTTGGTATTTAATTCTTAATTTGTCACTTAAGTAAAATGGCTCATTTCCTCAAAATGCATAGCAAGCTACCTAGGAGTTGAACTGTTTACGTGAGTGGAATTGTTGTTAAATGATGCCTGACTTAAATGATATTGACCTTAACATGTTAATAAACGTATTTAGAAGAGTCCTATGACATTTCAATTAAAGTTGTGCCCATGTGGTTCTGGATTTTCTTCATCGGTTTCCCATTGCTCAATTGGCTTTTGTTTTTATTGCGTATTGGTTTTTTCTGTGTTGCCCTTAATTCTGGTGGGAACCCTTATCCGATGGGTTCCTTCTACAGGGTGCTTTTATTTGATTGGCTTAGGGTTGGGCTATTAAATTTAGGGTTAATAAAGTTGTTGTTTATTTCCATGTTGACGTTTAGGGTCGGGTTAATTTCAGGGTTATTACTATAATTGGAATTGTCCAAACCTACAGTTGTATGATATCAGACTCTTCGATCTGTTAAAGCTATTTTCTCTGTATATAAGTCTGTGTCTGTGATTATTTTCTATGTAAAGAATCTTGTGTCATATCAAGAGTCTCGGGCCCTTTAAAGACAGGGTTTCCACTCTTGCGACACACCTATAAGGTCGTATCAGTAGTCTCGGGCTCTTTAAAGGCAGAGTTCCCACCACTGCAACCTCCTAACAGAGATTACTATTTTATGCCTGAGCAGTCGGCCAGGAGCCTATCTGACATTCTCTCTCTTCAGAGCAGAGAACTAAGATTAAATGCCCTACTTTCTTGTGCAGAAATAGTAAAATCTACTACTATGGATTCTTCCATCTGTGTTCGTACTGTACATAACACAGTATGTCTTTTAATGCTTATAGTTACTTGTTGTGCACCTTATGTCTATGGTTGTTTAATGCTTGCAATTACTTGTTGTGCGCCTTATGACTATGGTCATTTAATGCTTGCAGTTACTTGTTGTGTGCCTTATGTTCTCTTGTTGTGATCATCATGGTTGCATCTTGTTAGTCATTAGGTGGCGAAGTAGAATCGAATATGTTTGTTTCCCTTGTGCACGCGCACACATTTGTTAAAAATACACACAAAAAAAATTCCACTTGTTATATGAAGTTAATAGTCATGACGAATGGGAGGTTCGTTACAACTGGGGAGATGAGGTAGTGGGAGGGGAAGCTAAGAGAGTCCTAAAAAAAGTGTAGGGAAACCTGTCATGTTTGACTCAAAGGATTCCCATGTTTCAGGTAGAGGATCTTCTTGAAGCTATGCAACGACAGGTGGTTTGTGTACCCAGGGCATGGGTATGACTCTTTCCGCGTCTCGTAAACACCGTGTTTTGTTACCATGAAACTCATTCGATGCCACTAGCATACATGTCCTGGGATATTGTAGTACCGACTGTATATCTATATTGAGGGTATTAGACCCAATTTTGTACTATAAACCCCATATTGTTCTAAAATATATAAAAAGGGATCTTCATCTTTACCTATATTTTACAATGTGTACATCTATGAGATGGTTTTCTTTTCTTTTAATTATGTGACAAATGCCAATCTAAAATGAAATTAGCATAAGCATCGAACACATGATTAGAACTCCTAGGAATATGATAATATGTAATAAAATCAAATTTTCATTCTAAAAGACGTACTTGTAGGAATCATCGGAGTAAAGTAGTATTCCGTACATAGTAAATGTCATTCGACTGTCATACTACTAACTGGGAATCCAAGTAAACATCTAACAAACGAATACCATGTGAGATATCATTGCACAAAGGTTCTATAATGATGATATATTCAGCCACATTGTTCGTGGATGGCCCTAGGCATACGCCACCTGAAGACACCAATAGACCCTCGGGTGAGTAAACCACCCAAGTGGTAGAAGCCAAGTTCCATGTATGATGATGGGTCCTTCTATGAATCCTAGGTAGACCAAAGACTCTGTTGACATCTGTCAACCAAGTGAAAACTTGATAAGAAAACCGAAGACGAAAGAAAGGAAAAATATATATACACTAAATTACATTAGTATACAAGGGGTTATGCCCAAGCTTGGGGCCCAAGCATAATATATTTTCAATTAGATCCCATTTCTCGGCTCGTCCAACCTATTCCCTTCATAATATTCTAAATCATAGGCTAATTTTAATAGAACACGTCGCATGATGTAAGGACTGTGCCACATGGGCATAAAATTTCCTTCCCCCAGTGGTTCTTCGGCTTGATAATACAAGAGGACCAAGTCATCGTCAGCATACAATTGAATATAGATATACTTATTATATTGGACCTTGACACATCTTTTGTTCACCTTGATATCCGTAGAGGTGTCTTGACACTACTCATCAAGACTCTCTAGGTGCAAAAGGTGTCACTCAAGATCACAAGTGGCAAGTAGGAGAACAACTGCCAACTTGAGAGGGGGCATTTCACATTGAATAGGTAAAATTGACTCCACAAGATTCACTAACTAAAAAGGGGAAAAACCAGTGGTAGTATCGATCGAGGTTTGGTATACCCAGAGTGCGGGATATAGCATGATGTTCCAGTTGAAATTTCTCTGACTGACAGTTTTTTGCAAAATGGTCTTGAGAAACTTGTCGACATCCTCTACTTTTCCATTTTCCTGGGGGTAATAAGGAGAATAATGACCATGTATAAAACCCAACTTAGATGTTAATTCTTCCATCATTTTTTTCTGAAAGTGATTGTCTTGATCAATGACAATCTCACTTGGGATACCGAATCGAATGATAATTTGATTGAATACGAAGAAGGAGATAGTATTCCCATCATATTTAACTATAGGCATGGCCTCGATCCACTTACTAAATTAGTTGATGGCCATGATAATGTGTTGATGCCCCCCATATGAAGTTGGGTTACAATCCACAAAATCCACCCCCCACTTGGTGAAGGGACCAACGGTAATGACTGGGTGAAGAGGAGTTGGATGCGAGCGCATTTTTCGAGTTAACACCTGCCAAGGGTCACACTACTTAACCACTTCAATACAATATTTAAATATAGTAGGCCAGAAATAACTGACTCACATAATGTTTTGGGTTGTCATAAGCTCGGATAGAGGACCACCACAAGCCCCACTATGGAAATTAATTAGGATAGACTTGGCCTCTCTGTGAGTTAAAAAATGATGTAATATATTGTTTATTCCTCGGAAATACAACGTGTCACTGAAGATAGTACACTTCTTAGCTTAGTATCTTATACGCCATCAGTCATCTCGTGAGAGATGCTGAGGGAACTTCAAGGTTTGAAGATAAAGAACAATGTCTCCATACAAGGGGTCAGATGACGAGACAAGAAAAATGTGTTCATCTACAAACAAATCAACATGGATAAAATCCTCATCTAATCATGGAAATTCTGATATTAACTCTGTGAAGACTAGTGATTTCGTGGATTGTGTAGAAGATAAATTGAGATCAAACTCATGTAAAATGATAATCCATTTATTCTATTTCCCCCCTATGATACACCTGGTAAGGAAGTATTGAAATGGATTGACATTAGAAACCACCGTAGTCTTGTAAAGTAATATGTAATGATGAAAACATTGGATTGTGTGCACGACAGACAAAACTATCTTTTCAACGTGAGAATAATTAAGTTCAGGACCGAACAAGGTTTGATTAAGATAGTAGATGATCTTCTCATGGAGCTCATCATCCTCTTGAACCAGAACCATACCAATCGTATCCTCAGACGTGGCGATATAAAGAAAGTAATATCTACTATAGTCAGGAGGCTTCAATAGATACGTCAATACCAAGTATTTCTTTAAAGAATCAAAGGAATATTGGGCTCACTCATCCCATATAAAAGGGGTTTCCTTCTTCAAGAGACACATCAAACCCTTAGTGATAGTGGAATAGTTCACTATAAAATGACGAAGAAAGTTGGCTTTCCTCTGTAAACCCTAAAGTTGTCTAATCGTGCATGGGGGAGTCAATCAAAGTGTTGCCTCAACCTTTAGTGGATCTACCATGATCCCGTTCTCAGAAACTAGAAAACCCAAAAGATGACCAGACTTAACGCAAAGTATGCACTTGTGAGGGTTAAACCAGATCCTATACTAACGACATATTTAAAAAAAAAGATGAAGATTAGTAGTGTGATCCGCTCTCTTGTGAGACTGAGCACAAATATCATCAAGGTAAGCTTTGAATATGTGCTAAAGATCATGGAAAGAGAAATTCATGGCACATTGAAAGGTTGCTCCAACATTTTTAAGGTTGAAAGGCATTTTCCAGTAGGTGAAAGTACCCCATGAACAAAAAAATTATGTCTTATGTTGATCATCAGGTTTGATTTGAATTTGGTTATACCCTTAAAATCCATCCATAAAATAAAATACTTCGCTTCCTGCACATTCGTCGAGAATATTATCGATGAAATGTGTCAGGAAGCTTTCTTTAGGACAAGCCTTGTTCAGGTTATGAAAGTCCATACATACATGGATGTTTCCTTTCTTCTTATCCACAGGAACAGGGTTGGATACCTGTTGGCGGAAATATTGTTGTTTAATTCCATTGTAGTATTTTCCCAACCATTTAATTTGTCAATCCGAGGTTCATAGACTTACAAAGCACACGCACTATATATGCAAGACTGAAGTAGAAGTAATCTAATCTAAATTGCTAAAATGAAACTAATCTAGGAAAGAAAGAAACATTAATCTAGGAAAGCAAGAAATTGCATAAAGGAAAATCAATACAACATGTGAAGAGTTAATGACAAATAACATATGTGAGCTCACACAATAAAGTTATCTTGAATTATGTAACAATAATCAAATGACAATCATGAAAGCATAACAATGAAAGAATATGAATCAAATCTAAGAATCCCTTTCTCTTTTGAATCTTAATGACTACTTTGATTCTAATTACATCCTAATTGAATAATCTAATTCCCCCCTCATCAAGAGAGAGCACTCTCTTTTATACATGAGAGCCTTGAATATAAGATAACCATCTCATTATTATAGATCCACTATTCTCTCAACCTATTTTCCATTATTACAAAATATAAACCCTTTAAATCTTCACAGATAGCTCTCATATATCTTAGATAAGATATTCCAACCAAATCTCCATGATCTTCTCCTTTGGAATGGTCTTGAATTATCTTCTCAAATATTGAAATGGTGAGGAAGTATTCGAGAAGTCCTTTGAATTAATCCTTCACATATTCCTACACATTACAAAGCTCACACATATTTGAGATATATATGAAAACATGTTGATTTTATAACATTTAATCACAAATTCCTTTTAAATACTAAAATGAATAAAGTGGAGAACAATAAGGTGAAACCCAAGTATATTTATGGAAGTGATATCGTTAAAGGTTAATGGGGTGATGAAATGTGAAGAAGGATGAAGGGAAAGGTGGATAAGAATAGGACATTTATGAGCCCCAACATGCCCCCCAACTTAACTTGTTGCATGTCCTCATGCAACCATGCATGGATCTTCTTAAGAAATTTTGGAATCTGAATGTTGGCTTTGAGTGATGATAATGACTATTTTCCAGGATGGGATTTACATGAGTAACAACTGACATTTTTCGTATGGTTGGTTCTTGTGTGACAACCATGAATATAAA
>JZKD02S1623979.1:105898-131250 GCA_000966675.3 Picea glauca | reverse complement strand
AGACAATAATAAGTCATATTTACATCAAACACTATTGGTTCCATTTCCCAAAACTTTGTGCTATGGGTCTTTCTTCAAGGGTTGACATCAATGACAACCAACCTTAATCAACACTACCCAAAACGAGGTCCACAAAATTGTTGCCTTTTCATCTTCTGGGGTTAGGGTTTTGTATTTTATTTATGATAAAAAGGCCTTTGGATCCTCATTGTAACATCATCTTCTTGTGAATGCGAGTAGTGGACACATCTCTTCTCAAAGATAAGCTGCCACCATTTTAGCGAGTCTTTCACTCTGTATTTTTATAATCTTTGTACATTTCCGCTCATAAATATAAAATTGTGTATTAGTGTATCTTTGTGTTTATGGTTGCATCTATGATACATTTATGTTATATTATTGGATATCTAATATATCTATGTACATTTCTTTATTATATCTCCGCTCTCATTTCATGCCAAAAAAAATCTAGATCAGTGGTATCAGAGCAAGATGCTCTTGATTGTTTTTCAATGCATGTCCTTGACGAGGTTCGAGAAAATAAATTTAGGTCTTGAGCTTGTATCTCTTGAATAAAATCACTCTCGTACGTCCAAGAAACCCTCCATGGTGGAAGAAAATAAAAATGACAGAGCAGACGATTCTATTAATCTGTTGCTTGAGCAAGCTCTCACACGACAGAGGGACGAAATGATGAGGAATGTTGTCCACATCCTTCAACGCCTGCTGATAACAACAGGTGTGTCTTCATCAAGATGACACTTTGAAAGTACCTCTCCTTTCAAGGTACAAGTTAATTTTGATATTCCCATATTTGAAGGAAAGATAGATGCGGATGCCTTAGAAAAATGGTTAAATCTGCTAGAAGGTTATTTCTCTGTTCATAATTTTTCCGACAGGGAAAAAATCACCTTCGTACTCCTTAAGGCTCTCCCCCATGTAAACTATTGGTGGGAAAATTACTATGAGAAAATTTCCACAGAGGAGTCATGAATATATGGGGCCAAGCCCACTTGGGACTTTTTATGGATGCGGTAAAGGAACAGTATTACCATGTTGGAAACTATGAGGACCAGTATATGAGATGGACCACATTATGGCAAGAGAGGGGCCAAGCAGTTCCGAAGTTCACCAATACCTTCCATACCTTATGCACCAAGTTGGGTATCAAAGACTCTGAACGACATTTGGTTTTGAAATACCGTGGGGCTCTACATATATACATCCAAACTAAAATGGATTTTCTAGACATCTCATCACTCGGTGTTGCTTATCGATATGTTGTTAAAATCGAGTAGAAATTTAAGCACCAGAACAAACGGGGTTTTGGGTCTGCAAATATACAACAACCAAAGTATGATAAACACAACCCTAACAAACAGTCTCCTGAAAACCAGTCCAAGCCACAGGAAAAGAAGGGTCATGGGAAGACAAAGAAGGACACCGAAAAATGGTACAATTTCCACAAAATCCCTTGGCACAACACCGATGAATGTCGATCAAAACAATCATTAGTGGTTGAGATCAAAGACAAGGAGATGAACCCTGATTCAGAATCTCATTCTAAAAATACTGGTAAAAGACAGATCATCGACGCAGACCCCATTGCTATTGTAGTGACCGCAGAAATTCAACCAGAAGAACCAATAGATCCTGAAGAGGGGGAGCACATTTTTCATTCACGGATGTGGGTGAAGGGGACCCCGCTACATTTTATTGTTGATAGCGAAATCCAGAAGAACCTCATCTCAGCAACAATCATCAAATAGTTGGGATTGTCGACAACACCACACCCATAGCCATACAACATCGGGTGGCTTCGCCAGGGACGAGATCTTTGTGTCAGCCAGCAGTGCCAATTGTCATACGGCATCCAACCCTTCAAGTATGAGGTATTATGTGATGTTTTCCCACTGGATGTCTGTGATTTTCTCGTGTGCCAACCATATATATGGAAGTGCCATGTTGTTTATGAGTCTCGACCCAGTAGTGTCACTGTTTCTCTGGGGGTCATATCTACAGAATACCAGAGGTAGTTTCGACTACTATTCCACCTAAACAGTGCCACAAGTTAGTATCTCATACTACAAAATTCATCTTCTTCATAATTTGTTCAAGAGGTGAACAGAAGGATACTGCAACCACTACAGCTTCGACCCAAGCACCTTCTATCCAATAGAAGCAGGTCGACAATATTGCATAAAAGTGTAAAGATTCATTCTACATACAATCATCTCATGTAGCCAGACTGGTTAAAAATTTCCAACCCTTCCATCTACAGGTTTGTGAAAACGTTCAACAAGCTAAGCAACACAACTTCCCCAACAAGGCAAGCAACTCATCAAGATGTAGATTCAACAAACGCTTGTCCCTCTCCCTCGAGCACTCAACGCAATGGAGACCATTTCTTCCTAAGGAGGGAGGATTGATCCAGGTGGATATCGGTGGCCACCCACCTTTTCCAACTAGTGCAAGACATTTTTCTGGCAATTTTGGTAATTTACTATTTTTAGCAATTTTTAACTTTCGGGGCCATTTTGAGGGCCTAAATGAAGATTTTTTGGGATATAGCTTCTTAATGATATCCCAAGGCTCTAATTGAACCCCCTAAATGAATCCCCTCGACGATACCTTTCCAACGAGCTATCATGCACCCCAAACAAAGATTGTATGCCAATGTTATGCCCCCAGGAAGGTGATACACCAAACTACCCAAAATGGGGTCCACAAAACTGTTGGCTTTTCATCTTCAAGTGTTAGGGTTTTGTATTTTCTTTATGATAAAAAGGCCATTGGAGCCTCATTGTAATATCATCTTCTTGCGAATGCAAGTAGTGGACACATCTCTTCTCAGAGATAAGCTTCCACCATTCTAGCGAGTCTTTCACTTTGTATTTTTACAGTTTTTGTACATTTTCGCTCATTAATAGAAAATTGTGTAATATTGTATCTCTGTTTTTATGGTTGCATCTCTGATAAATTTATATTATATTATTGGATATCTGAGATATCTCTATACATTGCTTTATTATATCTCTGCTCTCATTTCGCGCCGAAAATAATCTAGATTAGAGACAAATTGTCTCATAGAAGAAAAGAGGTTGGGAAAATATTTGAACATAAAGATAGGTTGATCCGGGTAAAGGTAATCTCTATTGACCATAAATATGGCATACTCAGAAAACTCCAAGCTTAAAAAGGTCAAGAATATTTATCAATGAAGACCTCATTCTAGATGACCAAGTTGAATTAAGGAAGTTCAAAAGGTGAAAGAACCCATTAAGGAAGGGAAATGGGAAATCATTCAAAATCAAAAGGCTATTATTAGGGATTGAGACCAAAAATATATTGATAAATAGCAATTTGGGACACTCTGGATCCTCTTTTGGAATTGTCATGGTTTTCCATGGAGTAAAGGACCTATACTAAGTTGGATCTCGAGTGACATTGACATTATTTTCTTGGTTGAAACTTGGGAACATGAAGAATGTAGGGTCCCTAATATCGAAGGATTTGTTTTTTGGTCCACATGGAACAAGAAGTCCTCCTGTAGAGGGATTGGAGGCATAACATGTTAAATAAAAATGAACATATCTCCTCATGTCCGGATTCATAAGAAAGATCCTCTCAATTAGTACATTTGGATGGAGATATCTGATATTAACACTACGAAGATTTATATAGAAATATGTTATTTCACACCTATTAACTCTACTTTTTATACAAAAAACAATCTAGATAAGAATTGTCTCTACAAAATCTTAGAACAAGATATCTACAATATGAAAAATGAAGGTAGTATCCTCCTCTTAGGAGACTTTAATGCTAGAACTACAACCAATCAAGCTATTATTTTAAGTAATGACTCCAACCCTAATCCTCTTTGGCTAGATGGGGACCTTGTTTTAGCTAACAATTACAAAAGAAACTCTTAAGACCTAATCGAGAATTCATTTGGTATTGAGTTAATCAAGCTCTATAGTTCTCAAGATTTAATAATTTGCAATGGTCTAAATAAGTGGCCAAATTCTAATAGGATGACTTGTATACATGGGTTGGGTAGCAGTGTTGTTGATTATGTAATATCATATATCCCCATATACAACCAAATAGTAAACTTTGATCTTTTAGATGACCACGAACCTAACTCTGATCATAGACCTCTAGCCCTAACTCTTAACTTTTCCATGCACAAAAGCTTCATTGAAGAGCACTCTGACAACCAAAAGCACTTACTTTTTTCCAAACAAAAAATCTATCTTTTCTTAAAAGTCTTAAGCAATGCTTTAAAACTCATATCGTATCAGAACAATATTGAAGTTGACTATCAAAATTTTACAACATCCCTCTCTACTTCCATCAACAAATTCTCTATTGAGGTGCTACGTAAAAAGAAAAATAATGCAACTAAACCTTGGTACGATAATGAATGTAAAATTGTTATAAAAGAAATTAGGGATGCTTACAATGCATCTTTAAAATATGATAAGATAAATAGATACAAAACCTTAATTAAACGGGGGGGAAAAATACTATATTAAAAGAAAGCAAGAGAATGTTTTGCACCTATTTAAGATAGATCCTAAGAAATTATGGAGGCAAATTCTAACTCGTAAAACTAAAAAAAATAATAAGATTCCCTTGAAGGACTAGAATTTATACCTTAAAAATATGTAAGAATCTCCTAATGTCATGGAAAACATGCCAAACAACTCAACAAAGGATGAAGTGTTTTCTATCAAAGAAATTAAGTTTGGGGTTAATCGTCTCTCAAAGGGAAAAACTAAGGAAATTGAAGGCTACCAAGATGAAATATTAAAAATTGGAGGACCTATCCTCATCTCTCATATACATAAGCTCTTCAATTCAGCTATCTAGCAAGGCTTCCCAAAACCTTGGACTCAAAGTCTCATTGTGCCTATTTTTAAAACTGGGGATAAAAACAATCACTATAATTATAAGACCATTATGATTAGTCCCATTTTAGCTAAGATATATGGAAGCATTTTGGAAAAGAAGTTTGTTACATGGCTAGAAAGCCATGGAAAAAGGGCCAGAGTCCAGGCTGGGTTTAGAGGCTACCATTCCACTGTGGACCATCCTGTTACAATTAGAATCATTCCAGAGGAGTGTTGTAATGATAAAAATGATCTCCTTTTTTGTTTCATTGATTTTATAAAATATTTTGATGTTGTTCTGAGGACTAACCTGTGGAATGGGTTAGAAGATATTAAAGTCCCTTTCAAGTTAATAGTTCTTGTATTAAGGATTTATGAGAAATTTATTTTAAAGTTTAGGAACATTGAGGGTTGGTCGGAAGAAATCAACTATAATATAGGATTCAAGAATGGTTGTCCCTTATCCCCTACCCTTTTCGACATCTATATTGATAAGTTAGAAGATTGTTTGGAGGATGCAAGATGTGTTGGCTCGAATCTCGCTAGTATAATCATCATCCTCCTTCTTTATGCTGATGATATTTTTCTTATGGCGAAGAGCCCCTATGACCTAGGTAAGAAACTAATAATCCTCATGGACTTATGCTCTAGCATGGGCATGAGTGTGAACACTAACAAAACAAAGGTTATGATAATTAAATCCAAAATGATCACATGTGATACTTTTGTTTATGAAAATGATAGCTTGGAGGAAGTGTCTTCATACAAATATCTTGGAATAGATATCCACCATAAGCTCAATTGAAACTATAGGGTTGAAAAAAGGATAAATGGAGGGTGGAAAGCTTATTATGGGCTCAAAAACAATTGTAAATCAACGAACCTTTGTCTTTGGGATAAAAAAAAAACTCTTCTTCACTCTCTCGTCACTCTGGTTATCTTATATGGAAGTGAAGTTTGGGGTTGCAGTATATCTAGAGAATCATGGAGAAGGATAGAACACATCCAAAAGAATTTTATAACTTATAATCTCAAAATTAAGAGAAATACACCCTATCCTATCCTCCTCATAGAAGAAATTGTTTCCCCCATTGAGAGCATTTCTATCATCAGATAGCTAACGTACAAGAACAAGATAAACATCATTGGATGTTAAGAGGTTCCCCAAAATTGCGTCAAACTCCATTCTAAACCACTAGTGGCTCAAGTGGGGATGGCATAAAGATGCCAAATCTTGGCTAAATCAGTGGGGAATACAAGAAGAAGTCATCATGTAGAATATCGATAACATTACAAATATTGTCACTTCTAACTTTAAGGAGATTATGTGGTGTGATAAAGAATTAGTGCATTTAAGGAGATTAAAATACTACACGAAGGGGGGATTTATGGGAAAACGAAAGGAGTTTGCAACTAGGGTTTCCCTGGCCACAGATCCCTCAACTCGCTACTAGTGACCATGCATGGATCCTCTCATCAATATTCTCCTCCCAAAATCCATCACCTCCACGGAGCCCTATCTCTATTTCAAAGTCTATTTTAAAGATTTTTACAGCTGGGAAGATCCATTCCTCCTGTTGATCTATATATGAGTGTGGATCGGGATAATTTTTGGATAGTGACCGTGGTTCATCGTTTACGGGTGCAACTTCTCTCGCATCAATATCTCGCATTGCTTAGACCAACCTCTTTTTCCCGGATCCATCCTTCCTTTGGGTGGTGAAGGGGTTTCGGTTGTGTTTCAAATCTTTCTTCTTTTGGCCAGATCGAGGCTCCTATGTCCACTTATTTTCTCTTTGAGTCATTGGTGTTACACATCAAAATTAGTCACTTCAATGATGACCTATTGTTGTCGTTACAAGTGTTACAAGTGTCGTGTTTTGGCCACAAGTGTCGCAAGTGTCCCAGACATCATACAGTCATCTTGTCTATGTCGTGTCTCGAACGACATCACAAGGATACTTCAAAGACACCCTCAAAGACTAGTTTAAGAAGGAGAAATCATTTGATGAAGAGTAAAAATATTTTCCCATGAAAAAACCCACTTAAAAATGAATTTTGAAGGCCAATGTTCCCCTACCCACTATTAGGGAGTGCCAGCGCTCCCTACCCTTCTTTGGGGGAGCGTTTCAGCACTCTGTGCACCCTTCTGTGGGAGAATTGGGATTTTTAAGGAACTTTTGGTTAGCGCTCCCCTACTCACTGTCAGGGAGTTCTAGCGCTCCCTACCCTTCTTTGGGGCAGAATTGCAACACTCTGTGCCCTATTCTGAGGGAGCATTGGGTTGTTTGAGGAAATCTTGGGTTGTTGAGGAAAATTAGGGAAAACTCCCCCTCATCTCTGGAGTTGGTTGGATTTGAATCTGAGGTCAAGTTTTCATCTTAGGGAAGATACACAAATGATGGAGAAGGATCCTCAACCTATCCCAAGAATCTCTAAGGTGGTTGGGTCTCTCCAAGCTTATATAAGGAGGCCTTCTCATGGTAAAATAGATGAAAAATTGAGAGACACCTAACTTATGATATCATAAGGAAGGAGAGGACATTGAAGGCATCAAACTTATGATCTCATAAGGGAGATAATCAGTAAATCATATTCATTTTGATTATTGATTATTTGAGCAAGGGGCTGGACAAGGAGAGCTGGAAGAGGTTGTTGCAACTTCATCAAAGGTCTGTAAATATTGCTATGTAGTTCTCATTAATACATGTGCTTGGTCTGTTTATTTCAAGGTTGTGTATGCCTACATGAACTTGTCTTTGATAGATAGATCTAGTTTTGAATTAATCATGGTAGAATAGGAAGTTGTTTTGTCTTTGGTGTTATTGGATTGCAGGACTTGTTGAAGAGCTTGGGGATCAAGGCTCAACTTGGACTAGGCAAGGACAAACATCGAAAAAGGGTACATTCTTCTTCCTTTTCTCTATTTGATTGACTTAGCTAGGTTTAAAAGGGTGTTAGTGACCAAAGTTAGCACCTTTCTGTCTTGATCTTGGAGATTTAGGGTTCAAGAGGAAATCCACTTGTCCACAGGGGGATTTTCTTGTAACAGAAATTGACGACTCTAATGGGGACATCGAAGCTTTCATTTTTGGTTTCCTTCCTAGGTCTTGTTTTGGCCTTTGCTCACTTTTGGATCTTATTCATACTGTGTTTCTGATTCTTAGTTGTGTTGTTGGCTTTTGGATTCATCTCATACACTTTGAATTTCTGGATTTTCTTGAGTTTTATTTTTATTTTTGGGAAATTTCTGTTTAGTTCTGAGAGGCTAGCACTCCCCTGCCTCTTCAACCAGAGTGTTGCAACACTCTGGTGCCCTTGACACCAGAGCGCTACTCCTTTTCCGCTAAAAAATATTTTGGGAGTTGATCTCTGAGTTCAAGTTTTTTTTTTATTTCATCTGCTCAAGGTTATTACCATCTCATTGTGTCGTTGTTTTGGCCTCCAACATCTTGATTTCTGAGAATTGATTATGCTTTGTTTAGATTTTTGACATTTTTTCCTTACTTTGAGTCACTCTTCTTCTTTGAGATTTGGAGGCGATCCACTGCTTTCTCATTCATCTGATTTTATTATAGTTTTTGTAAAGGAATTCAAGGATATATGATTTGTTCCATTTGATCTTTGAGGTCATTTTACCAAGCAATTCCTGGTTGTTCATCATCCATTAATCTTCTCCTACCTTCACTAGCAATTTCACCAATTTTCATGCATTTTGGGTGAGTTTTTTGCAATTTTTTGCTCTTTTTCTAAGTTTCTGGGAGAACTAGCATCCCCCCCTAGGCCATACCAGAGCGCCAACACTCCCCTACAATTTTTTAGGGAGCGTTGCAAAACTTTGTACCCTTCTGTTAGGGAGTGCTAGTCTCTTTTTTTAGAGTTTTTTCCTTCTTCTGCTCAGTCTTTTGCAACCTCTTTTGCAGATATCTTTACCCAGAGTCCATGGTTGGTTTGGGAAGTTGTTTGGATTGGTTTTCGATGGTTTTTTATGCTTATCACTCCCTATTGTATTGATTGTAGCTTGAAACCTTTTTTAGAAATGTGAAATTGTCTTTTCTAGCTGCTTTTTTGACAGGACAGTTTTGAGTGATTTCTCTTTCTTCCTATCATTTCTTGGATTCTTCTCTGCATTTTATCGTATTCCTTGAATTATTGATTGGTTGTAGAATCCTTGATGGTGTTATTTCTTGTTAGAACAATTTTCTACTGGTTTTCTTTCATACCTCACCGCCGTGAGTGCATGCTTTGTTTGTAGCCCTTTTGCTTCATGTCTTTTGCATCTGCATAGGACTCTTTCTCCTAATTGAAAGTAGTGGAGCATTGAAGGTTTTGTATTTACTTTCTGTATACGTCATAATAAAAAAAATAAGATAAATTCTTTTTTTCTTTTGGGTAGTGAAACTAGCTTGCATTTGAAGTAGCAGAATTGCATGGTTTTTGGCTTTTTGGGACATTGTGCATCTGTAATGATGAATGTTTTCTCCTTCTCATAGCATAGCTTTCATCAAAATGAAAATATTGAATATTCATCTCTTTTCATAACTTTTGAGTCAGTCAAAACACCATATTGTCCACGCCATTTTCCTTTTGAGTAACAACAACCTTAAAAATAAAGCACTAAACTAAAAATTGATTAGACATTTTTATATTTTCTGGTAGCAAACCTACATCAGATTAGTTGTAGGGATTTGGAATAGGTGTGAAAGATAACTTTCCAAAGTTGCAAACAAACATAGAATCTTGTGTTAGGGAGCAGTGAAAACCAATTGCTACATTTTGTCCTAGGAAGCCCTTCTCACACAAGGGTCAAACCTAAGGTCGCATTAAGACTGGCATAGTTACTCACCCTTCTTTATTGGTCTTGGTGTAGAGATTGCGCATATTATGGGGGTCGCTTGAAGGTATACCCACAATGATGAGTGGAAGTCTTTCAAGTTGATTTCGGGCTAGATACCCTACCCTTGCACGTGGATTGGACTGTCAATTGTTTCCCCAGGCATCACTTTTGTAGTTAGTAATCTTAGTCTCCTATATCTTTAGGGTCTTTACACAAGGTGACTGTGGAGGGGCAAGTCTTCACGGTACCTGGAATCGACGTTGGCCAAACTCACTCGGGATCCTTGGAGGGTATACCCATGATTATGTGTGGGAGCTTGCACCAAGGTGTAAGTCCATTAAGATGCTTGTCAACGTAACTTTTCCACCCTCTCTATCTCAACCCCTTCTTAATTTGTTCCCGTGACATTGGATTTCATCCCCAACTATTGTGCTCATTGTGAGAAGGTTTTGTTTGCTTGTTTGCTTACTAGATGTTTAGCGTGTGTTGTTTGTTCTCCCTAGCAGAATCTAGGTTGGATATTTATTTTTTATGGTGTCAGTTCCCGGAATGACCAATGAAGGAACCCCTTTTCCAGGGGAAACCTTTGTTTTTCCTTCGTACAGGAACGTTGGTCCTCCTTACATCGCTACTTTGAGCCTTCCAGGTCTCACAATTGGGTTATCGATATGGATGTTTTCCACTCTGGTGATCTCAAATACAGGTGCTTCATATGTAAGAACACCACCCACACATCAACCTCATGTCAACCTTTCTCCTTCGCCTGTCAGGTCTCCTTCCATTTCTCCTTCTTTGCCTAGTGAAATCTCTAATGCGAGTAGCCAGGTTGATAAGAAGAACAAGAAACAAAAAGAGAAGAAGAAGAACCAGAAAAGGACCAATCCTCCAACCATATCAGATATTGGATCCAAGCAACCAGCTACTATTAATCATACTAGGAGTGTTGATGAGGTCAACAAGATTAAAATGAAGAATCTGAAACCCAAATTCCCTTGTAGTCTTTGTAAGGGTGACCACTTTCTGATGGATTTCCCTAGTCTTCCCAAGGTCTTATAAATGTGGTCCTCCACATCATCGGCCTCTGCTAGACATGCTAGTGACACCTTGTCAACTAGTGACGTTAAGGTTGGTAAGAAGAATACAACTATCACATTTCCTTGTATGTTATGCGAAGGTGATCATTATTCTCACCTTTGTCCTCGTATGGATGAGGCTTCTTCTCTTTTGGAAAATCTTCAACTCCCAACTGGTTATCATAATATTTCCCCACCCCACTGTTAGTTGATGGAATGGTCAATCTAGTTCCATCCTCGGTCAGTCTGGTTGATCAGGTGGTCAATCTAGTTTCATTCTCAGTTGAACCACTAACCAAAGTAATTGATCCATTTCCATCCTCAATCAACTCCACTTTTCATCTGAAAAGTGAAACCCAGGTGATTGATTCAGTCCTGTCATTGGTCAGTCCCACCCTTCATCTGAAGAGTGTTAACGTGGTCAATCCCTCTCCTCCTCTAACAAGTGCCAAAGTGGTTTCTCTGGTCCCTTCATCGATCAGTCTGGTTGATCATGTCATCAATCTGGTCACATCCTTAGTTGAACTAGTTGACAAAGTGGTTGATCCGATCCCATCTTCAATCGATCCCTCTCTCTCGTCATAGAGTGCAACCCAAGCGATCGATCTATTTCCACCTGTCAACCCCATTCTCCCCTTGGAGAATGAAACCCAAGTGGTCAATTTGATGTCGTTATCAATCGATCCTACTCTGTCGCTAGAGAGTAAACTCGATTCTACCCACATTTTTCTTGTTGATACAAAATCTACCATGTTGGGGGGCATTCCTCTGTCTCTCGCAAAACCCCCTCCAAGTAATGAGGCCATCCTTTTTTATTTGGGTGTGCTAACTGGACCTCGTCTTCCCTCTCACATTCCCTTCAAGATTACAGTACAGGTTTGTGGTTGGGATGTTCCTCATGCACTGATAGATGAAGCTTCGTCCATTAGTATTTTTTCCTCTATTGCTTGGCAAGCTCTGGGTTATGCTCAGCTTGTGTCGGTTACTTAGAATATGTTCTCTTTTAACATAAGAACTAGTCACCCTTTCAGGATCCTTCCCCAATTTCTCGTAACTTTGGGAGGGAAAATTGTCTTTATTGATGTTATGGTAGTCCAGGACCCATTGGATTTCGATTTACTCCTTAGGAGAGATTATGTCTATGCCATGAAAGTTATTTTGTCCACTCTTTTTCGTCTGATATCTTTCCTGCACAATGGAAGAATTGTGTCTATTGATCAACTTTCATGCGTTGGTCCTGATTTGATTACCAACCCATTGACCTCCCTTAACGAGTCTTATATGCAATCAGTATCACCCCTGCCACAGGTCAATTATGTGGTGTTGTCTCCCATGACTTCCAAATTCGATGACTTGGATCCATTAGTTGACATGGTGATTTCTTTGGTAGGGATTTTGGAGCCTGATCTCCTCGCCCCTGTCACGACCCTTGACATGTGTTCCTTCCAGAGTGTTGTTATTATGTCCAGTGAAGATATCTTGGAAGCCATGACCGAAGTTTGTCCCTTGACATGTATTCCTTTCAGAGCATTATCCTCTTGGAATCCATGATCAAGGAGAGGTCACGAGCATATTTTTGTTTCTCTATGACAAGCTCGTTGAAAAATGAAACAGAGGTCATGAGCATAGTTTTCCTCTCTGTAACAAGCTCGTTAAAAAATGAAACAAAAATCTGGGGATTGAACCTAGAGCCTTGAGCATAGTTCTTTTCCTATGTCAATCTCATTAAAAAATGAAACAGTCACCTCTCCCTTCGATTCGATTCTTTCATTAGGTCTTGTATTTGAACCTTCATTTCATCCACCTGTATCCTTTTTCTCCATATAGTACAAAAATTGGTGACAACCTCAAAGTCGGTGAATGAATTGAAGCTTGGGGAGGGCATGTCTCCAGCCTTTGATTATCATTCTGGAGTTATGCCACTATCTTTTCAAGATGGTGGCAGAGTACCAACCATCCATGGGTATCCCAACCTTTGGAAATTACGTTGGGAATTTACAAGCATAGTTTAATTTTGTTTCAAGCTTATTTCAAAATGAAACCAATACCGAGCTTAGTCTTTGTTCTTTCTCATGCTTGAAAATACATGAGAATGTAACTGAGTATACTTTTATCACTTTTTCGGACTCGTAAAGGTTATACAAAAAAGGAACCCCCTGGAGTCTCCTTTAAGCTCTTTTCAAACTCTCTAAACATGAAAAGATTGTCAAGTGATCTTGCTTCTTTTCCCACTCATTAAAAGGTTTGAAAGGGCGTCTTTCGAGTGATAATTTATCTCTTTTTTGGCCTCATGATACTAAAATTACGAAAAAGAACAACCCTAGAGTCACCTTTAAGCTCTTTCAAACTCTCTAAACACGAAAAATCACCAAGTTTACCTTCTCTGGACTTGTTAAAAAAAAATCATACATTGAAGGGCCCATATGGGACCAAACCCTTACTTCTTCTAGTTCGTTAAACAAGGGAAGAGGGAATTACCGAAGGTGAGTTATATCGAGCATGTTTTATCCTCCTTGATCTCGTTAAATCAAAAAGAGATACTCGTCTATCTGGATGGGGGGGGAAATGAAGGAAGCAAGCCAAGCAGTTTTTGGGAACATTACAGGTCACTCTTATGGTCTCCCTTGAACACGACACTTTGTATTTCCATACATTTTAATCCACTGAAACTCTGCACTGAACCAATCCTCTGAGTTTCTTTACTCCTTTGGGTCACTTGACGAAAGTCACAGTATCCACTGCATCATCATGTTTTGGTCCATGTCATGTTTCTATTTTTGTGCCTCAGTGTTCAAGGGAAATATCTACCTCAAGAGTCAGTCATCACAAATATCTTGTTTCAATACTCGTTTCATTCCATGTTCATTTGATCTACCAATTTACATCTCTGTGTCAGTTTTTTGTCGTTGATGGGGGATACATCAAGGCCCTCCTGCGATGAGTCTGTTCCTGTCAACTTCAACACATCATCCGAGAACTAGACTTAGAAACCAGTTAGTACCTTGGGACCTGCATGCCTCAATGGCAGGCCTCCTCGCTTCCGACAATGGGTTTACATCATTGACCCTTGATCGGATGATTCCATGGATGTTCGACTTCAGTTCATCTATTCAAATTCGCTGGAATGTACTAGGGTACCTTGGGAATCATTGACATCAATGGTGATTTCCATTGCACTTGTTAATGGTTTACCTCATTGAATGGTAATCAAGTGGTTTCTGCCATGTTCGACATCAGGACATCTATTCACATGGTTAGACTTGTACTGCACCGGGATCGGTAAGAAGACCCTAGGTTGAGTAATCACTCTGTTATGCACTTTCCCCAGGTTGCGACAAAGTTTCTCATGAATATTGACACAGATACTATCACATAGATCCACTTTGTATTGGTCTGTGGTTATGTATTGTTGTCTCGTAGATCCACTATTTATTTTTCGTGGCTACGATTAGTTCATATCAGGGAAGTATAGATCCACATTGTATCTTCGGTGGATATACCTTTTTGTCAATATAATTATGGATCCATAGTGTATATTATGGTGGCCATACCTTGAAATTCTTTATCACTCAAGCATAGGTATGCCTGCCTTGGGTTTGA
Organism: Picea glauca; assembly: GCA_000966675.3. NCBI lineage: Eukaryota > Viridiplantae > Streptophyta > Pinopsida > Pinales > Pinaceae > Picea > Picea glauca. Next base: position 116,842 of record JZKD02S1623979.1, on the reverse strand, counting down.
AACATGTCATAATATTTGTTCGATGGTTGTGTGCATCTTCTACCAGGTTCTCCAAGTCCATACCCTTGTTGAAAAAGTCTACAAAGTACTTCAGTCATCAGTTTCTATCTTCTAACTTCGCACTTTGGGGGGAAATCTGTTACACATCAAAATTACTCACTTCAATGATGACTTATTGTCGTCGTTACAAGTCTCACAAGTGTCACATTTTGGCCACAAGTGTCGCAAGTGTCGCAGACATCATACAATCATCTTTTCTATGTCGTGTATCGAATGACATCACAAGGACACTTCAAAGACACCCTCAAAGACTGGTTTAAGAAGGAGAAATCATTTGATGAAGAGTACAAAGCTTTTTCCATGAAAAAACTGACTTCAAAATGAATTTTTAAGGCAAGTGCTCCCCTACCCACTATCAGGGAGTGCCAGCACTGCCTACCCTTCTTTGGGGGAGCATTCCAGGACTTTGTGCACCCTTCTGGGGGAGCATTGGTATTTTTTAAGGAAATTTTGGGCAGTGCTCCCCTAGCCACTGTCAGGGAGTGCCCACACTCCCTACCCTTCTTTGGGGGAGCGTTGCAACACTCTGTGCCCAATTCTGAGGGAGCGCTGGGTTGTTTGAGGAAATCTTGGGTTGTTGAGGAAAATCAGGGAAAAATCCCCCTCATCTCTAGAGTTGGTTGGATTTGAATCTGAGGTCAAGGCTAGATCTTAGGGAAGATCCAAAACTGATGGAGAAGGATCCTCAACCTATCCCAAGAATCTCTAAGGTGGTTGGGTCTATCCAAGATTATATAAGGAGGCCTTCCCATGCTGAAATAGATGAAAAATTGAGAGACACCTAACTTATTATCTCATAAGGAAGGAGAGGACATTGAAGGCATCAAACTTATGATCTCATAAGGGAGATAATCAGTAAAACATATTCATTTTGATTGTGGATTATTTGAGCAAGGGGATGGACAAGGAGATTTGGAAGAGGTTGTCGCAACTTCATCAAAGGTCTGTAAGTATTGCTATCTAGTTCTCATTAATACATGTGCTTGGCATGTTTATTTCAAGGTTGTGTATGCCTACATGAACTTGTCTTTGATAGATAGATCTAGTTTTGAATTAATCATGGTAGAATAGGAAGTTGTTTTGTCTTTGTTGTTTTGTCTTTGTTGTTATTGGATTGCAGGACTTGTTGAAGAGCTTGGGGATCAAGGCTCAACTTGGACTGGGCAAAGACAAACATCAAAAAAAGGTATATTCTTCTTCCTTTTCTCTATTTGATTGACTTAGCTAGGTTTAAAAGGATGTCAGTGACCAAATTTAGCACCTTTCTGTCTTGATCTTAGAGATTTAGGGTTCAAGAGGAAATCCACTTGTCTGCGGGGGGATTTTCCTGTAATAGCTAGTAATTTATATGTGGAGCTTTCTCCTTCTCATGTGATCCAGTTGGCTATTGGTGTCTACCCACCTATTCCAACTGGCTCCTCTTGTCCATTTTTAGTTCAACACATTCTTTTGTACTTCTTTGTAATTGTGGGTTCTACACTTATCGCACTATCTGAAGCCATACACATCTTCCATGTGGATATTCATGGCCTCTCACCTAATCCAATTGGATTATTTTGTATGTTTTCATGTAAACACATCTTGTTGTACTTCCAAGGCCGTTTTGGAGGCCTAAACAATGTTTTTTGGCTCCCCACAGTCAAACTATAGACAAAGTCAGAGTTTGACAGTGGAATGTTTATTTCTTTGAAAGACCTTTCCAACGGGATATCACGTGCCTAAAAAAGAGGTTGTATGCTTTTAGTTACGACCTCAAGAAGTTGAGGTACCAACTTACCCATAGGGGCCCACATGACGTTTGACGTTTCACCTCCTAGGGCTAGGTTTTTGGATGTCTAGGGTTTTGGAATTCATGAGTAATATAAAAAATACCTCTAGATCCTCAGGATAATTCATTCTTCTCAGAAATATGTGCGTAGTAGCCACATCTCTTCTCAGAGATAGCTACCACCATTCGAGCAAGTGTTTCAGTTCTGCAGTTTTACAGTTTCAACCTATTTCATTATTCAATAGAAGATATTGTTCACTGGATATCTTTGTTATTCTTCATATCTCATGTTTATTGTATTCATTCTGTTAATCAATTCGTTCCACTTCTAAATCCAGATCAGTGGTATTAGAGCGGTATGCTCTTCATTTATTTTTCTTCATGCATTTCCCCAACAAGATCTAGGTACAAGAAGTTGAGACTCAAACCAATCGAGCCATTGCAATATCTTTCACGCTGAGCTCGACAACAACCCATGGGGGATGAAAAGAAATATGATGGAACAAAAGAGCTTATTAAAAAATTTCTCGAGGAAGCACTTGCGTGAAAAAGGAACAAAATGATGGACAACTTCGTGTAGATCCTTCGACAACTTCCCACAGGAGAAGCATCTTCATCAAGTGACCATGCAACCCCCTTCAAGGTACAGGTAAATTTTGATATTCCATTATTTGAAGGACTGATAGATGTGGATGTTGTATATAAATGGTTGAATATGTTCGAAGGGTATTTTTCGGTCCACAATTTTTCCGATAGGGAAAAGATCACTTTTTCAATCCTCAAGGTCGTTCCCCATGTTAAAGAATGGTGGGATACTTACTCTGAGAAAAGGGGCATAGAAGAATCTGCAATGTTTTTAGTGAGCCCTACATGGGATTCCTTATGGGACGGCATTAAAGAATAATACTACCTTGTTGGAAGCTATGAGGACCAGTACATCAGATGGACCACCCTAAGTCAAGAAAGGGACCAGACAGTACCATATTTCACCAATATTTTCCATACCCTGCACACCAAATTGGGTATCAAAGGCTCTGAGCATCATCTAGTGCTCAAATACCGTTGTTGTTTGCATAGACACATTCAAACAAAAATGGATTTTCTGGACATCGCCTCATTGGGCACGGATTATAGATACGTTGTCAAGATCGAGCATAAATTTAAGCAAAAAAGTCAAGAGTTTGGATCTGAAAACCCCTCACAGCCGAAGCAGGGAAAAGGAGACCCCAACCCACACATCAAGGGACCAAGTTGAGATGGCCTCCCTTAGGACAACCAGTCCAAGCTGCAACACAAGAAGGGAAATGAGAAGACGAAGAAGGACACAAGAAAATGGTGTGAGTACCATAAAATCCCTTGGCACAACACCGAAGAATTTCGCTCCAAGAAGTCACTCATGGCCGAACTGAAGGTTTTCAAGTCAGAGGTCGATTCTGATTCTGAATGAAATCCTGAAAGAGGGAAGAGGATTATCGATGCTAAACCTAGTGCCATTGTCACTACCTCCAAAGTTCGACCAAGTGAACCAAAAGAACCAGAGGAAGGGGAACGCCTCTTTCACTCGCAGATGTGGGTAAAGGGGGATTCACTTCATTTCATTGTCGATAGCGATATTCAAAAGAACCTGATTTCAGCAGAGGTCGTCAAGCAGTTGAACCTGCCAATGACACAACATCCACAACCCTACACCATCGGTTGGCTTCGCCAAGGAAGAGATCTTTGTGTTAGCCAAAAGTGTCATCTGCCCTATGAAATCAAGCCTTTCAAAGATGAGGTATTGTGTGATATTTCTCCCCTTGAATTTTGTGATGTTCTTTTAGGACAACCATATTTGTGGAAGTGTCATGTTGTGTATGAGTCTAGACCCCACATTGTTATTATTACTTTGGGTAAACAATTGTACAGGATACTAGAGGTAGCATCACCTACTGTTATTTCTTTAATCTCTACTAAGCAATGCAGTAAGGTCATTTCAGAGACCGAGAATTTCGTCTTCTTTATGATCTGTGCTCACAGTAAGCAGAAGGTCACCACCACATCCGTGGCCTCTACACAGAGCCTCTCTTTGCATCAGAAGCAAGTGGATGGGATTGTGGAAGAATATAGAGACATCTTCTCCTCACCTATAGGGGTATCGACACACTACCAAGTTAAGCATCCAATTGATTTAACTCCCAGTTCAACTCTACCTAATGGACCAGTCTATCGTGGATTGTTGATGGAAAATGACGAAATCAGGTGTCAGATCCAAGAGCTTCTCTAAAAGGGGAACATCAGACCCAAATCCTCCCTTTGTAGAAGCTCGATTGTACTGGTGCAAAAGAAGGATGGGACTTGGCAACTCTGCATTAGTTACAAAGCCTTAAACAAAATCACAGTCAGGAATCGGTACCCCATTCCCAGGATTGATGACCTTCTTGACCAACTTAAGGAGGAAATTTTCTTCGACAATATTGACCTAAAGTTTAGCTACCACCAGGTTCCCATCGAACCAATTGATGTATGGAAGAGAGCCTTCAAGTCTAAAGAAGGTCTCTTTGAATGGCTAGTCATGCCCTTTGGCTTAACAAATGCACCAACCACTTTCATGAGGTTGATGGATGATGTATTGAGACCCTTCACCAACTCCTTTGTGGTGGTATATTTGGATGACATCATTGTCTTCAATAGAACATGGGAGGAGCACATGCAGCATATTCAACATGTTTTGACCACTCTGCAACAACACAAGCTATATGCCAACTTGGAAAAATGCTCTTTTGGCATGAACAAGTTCCAATACTTGGGCTACATTGTTGATGAGAATGGGGTACGTGTTGATCCATCTAAGATCCAAGTCATCCGTGATTGGCTAGCCCCGACCACACTGACCAAGCTTCGAAGCTTCTTGGGACTAGCCAATTTCTACCGACAGTTCGTGTTGGGATTCTCCCATATTGCATGGGCCCTCAGTCGAGTGACCAAGGGAGGTGGTAGAGCCAAGTTTGTGTGGGGGAAGGAACAACAATGAGCATTCAATGATCTAAAGCATCACTTGTGCTCAGATCCAGTACTCTCCTTGCCCGATCTACAACAACCATTCGATATTGAGACTGATGCATCTTACTATGATGTGGGTGTAGTTCTCACTCAGCACAGTCATCCAATGGCATACCATAGTGAGACACTCTCAGATACTGTCTGGAAATACCCCACCTATGACAAGGAAATGTATTCCATTGTACAAGCATGTCGTCAATGGAAAGATTACATTTTGGGAAAGGAGACGATCATACACACTGATCACAAGCCTCTGTAGTTCATACCGACATAGGGGAAATTGTAGAACGACTTCCATCAGAAGTGGTCCACCTACCTGCAACAGTTCCATCTCAACATCAAGTATAAGACATGTATCTCAAATCGTGTTGTTGATTGCCTCAGTCAACCTCCTATGGTTGCACTCAACACTATGCTCCATATTTGTGGACATGAAGCATCTGAGTGGCCCCAACTTTATCAGCAAGATCCGAACTTCTCCACCATCTATCAACTCTTGGGTACATGCACGAATTTCATCAATTTTCACATTTAGGACGGACTATTATGCCACCTAGGCCATGTTTGTGTTCCTACAAGCGAGCATGAAAATATGATTTGGGAAGCCCATTACATTTGAATGATAGGACATTTTGGCGTGGAGAAAAATATGGTTGTTCTTCAGAAGCATTTTTATTGGCCTAAACTTCAACAAGACGTCAACAAGTATATTAGATCTTGTACTTCCTGTGTCGTTTCCAAGCCATCCATCAAGAATCAAGTCTTATACACCCCTCTTCCTACTCCCGAGAAGCCTTGGGAATCCATCTCAATGGATTACATGTCTGGCCTTCCGTCCACCAGGAAAGGAAATGACTATGTATTTTTTTCGTTGATCGGTTTTCAAAGATGGCCATCCTCACATCCTGTAAGAAGAATATCATAGCAGCAGATACTTCCAAGCTCTTCTTCAAATGAGTGTGGATCCACTTTGGGATACCACAAACCATCATCTTCGACCAGGAAAACAAGTTCCTCATCACATTTTGGTCGAGTCTCTGGTCATTGTCGGACACCAAGCTCACCAAATCCACTTCTTTCCACCCCCAAACAGATGGCCAAAAAAGGGTCATCAGTCGAATGATTGTGCACATCCTGTGCATGTATAACTCTAAGCATCCATGTACATGGGACGAGAGTCTCCCCTATGTTCAGGTGGGGCTTGGATTCCAACCCTTGGGACCCATTGATGTTTCACTTCCTCTTTCCACCACACAGGCAGAATATTCCCATGATCAGTCTGCGATCAACAAAGCCACCAGATTCGTTGAGCGAATTCAGCACATCCGCCAACAAGTCCAGGAGATTTTGCAGAAATCCAATGCTAAGTACAAGCAATGCCATGATCAACACAGGGTACCACACCAGTTTCAGGTTGGTGACAAAGTCTAGTTACATTTGCAAAAGGAGCGTCTCATAAGGCCCCATCGGAAGCTCTGCCCACTTCGCTATGGGCCTTACACTATCACCAAGGCCATGGGTAGCAATGCTTTTGAGCTCAACACTCCACCCTTCCTTGGCCTGCACCCAATGTTCAATGTGGACCTCGTTCAACCATATTTTCCACCATTATTAGACACCTCGGAGATCGCAGAAAAACTGCCACCCACATAGCTCAACCTTGATTGCATGGAACAATCATCCATTGATCAGATAGTGGACACACAGGTTAAGGGCACTCGCCGACAGAGGATCCATCTTTATCAGGTTTTCAAGGTAGGGCAGCTCCTACACCAAGGCAAGTGGCTCACCTGGGGCCAAATCTAGCAGAAGTTTCCTCACCTGATGGGGGCACTCAATGCAATGGAGACCATTTCTTCCTAAGGGGGGAGGATTGATCCAGTTGGCTATTGGTGGTCACCCACCTATTCCAACTCGCTCCTCTTGTCCATTTTTAGTTCAACACATTCTTTTGTACTTCTTTGTAATTGTGGGTTCTACACTTCTGGGGATGTCTAAATCCCTACACATCTTCCAAGTGGATATTTGTGGCCTCTCATCTAATCCAACTGGATTATTTTGTATGTTTTCATGTCAGTACATCTTGTTGTAGTTCCAGGGCCGTTTTGGAGGCCTAAACAATGTTTTTTCATCTCACCATAGTCAAACTGTAGACGAAGTTAGATCTTGATGGAGGTATGTGTAGTTCTCTAAAAGACCTTTCCAACGGGCTATCACGCACCTAAAACAGATGTCGTATGCAAAAGTTACGACCATGGGAAGTTGAGGTACCAACTTACCCATAAGGGCCCACATGACTTTTGATGTTTCACCTCCTAGGGTTAGGTTTTTGGATGTCTAGGGTTTTGGCATTCATGAGTAATATCAAAAAGGCCTCTAGAGCCTCATGGTAATTCATTCTTCTCAAACGGATGCACGTAGCAACCACATCTCTTCTCAGAGATAACTACTGCCATTCAAGCAAGTGTTTCAGTTCTGCAGTTTTACATTTTCAACCTATTTCATTATTCAATAGAAGATATTTTTCATTGGATATCTGTTTTATTCTTCATATCTCCGTGTTTATTGTATTCAGTCTATTAATCAGTTCATTCTACTCCTAAATCTGGATCATCATGCGGGATTTCGTGGATCTCCACTTGATTTCTCTTCGGTGTCTCAGGGCTGTGTTAGGATTTGATGCATTCCATTGACTTTGGTGTCCTTGGGTTTTAAGGATGAGTGTCGAGTTAAACCTTTCTGTAGCTAGGGCCTGTTGTTTTGGGCCCTCTCTTTTCTTGAGAGGTTAGAATGTCGCTCAGATCTAGTCCGTCCCACATTTGGGTTCTCTTTGGAGGTTTGTTTTGCTTTGCGTTCTCGACGAGGGTTTCTAGGAGTTACATTTTTCTCTCTGGATTTGTTGGAGCGTTCGGGGTTTGATGTTTACTCAAATCATGGTTCTTTTGTTCAGGATTTCGATGCCACGTTGACGAGGTCTATGCTTTGAGGTCCTTAGCTATGGGCGTGTGGTGTTGTTGCCTAGTTCAATACTTTGAGGTCCTTCTATTGGCCGTGCAACTTTTTGGCCGCAACTGTCTCGTGGTTTTTTCTGACACTTTCAATATCTGGTGCTACTAGTATGAGAGTTATTTACCGCTTTGACCTGGTCCGTCTGGTCTCCTGAGTTTTCTTAAGGGTTTGCATTATTGGTTTTATTTTTCAGAGAGGGGGACCTCAATTGTAGGAGTTTTATCCTCAGCTTTTTGTGTGGTCTTTGAGACCAATATTGTATTTTACTTTGTGACTTTTTAGTCTCATGTTTTTCCCTCTCGGGGTTTACATCCTTTCCAAAGGGTGAGTTGTGCTTTATGCACCTACAAAATGTAATTTGGTTCTCTTTGAATGAATAAAATTACGTTTTTTTCTGAGGAAAAAAAAAAAGATACTACAAGGAGGTGGTTAAGCCTAATTTAGAAGATCAAAATTACCTCTCAGTTTTGAGAAGTGGAAAGAACAAAATCAACATTGTTAAAATAAAAACAAACCCTCACGAGCTACATAGTGAAACTGGGCATTGGACAATTCCCAAAACACTGTGGGATGAAATAATCTGTCATCTTTGTGACACTAAGAGGGTGGAAGATGGAAAACACTTCCTCTTAGATTACCCTGCCTATTCCCATATTAGATCCCAATTTAAAAATATTTGCCACAATACAAACCTTCCTAACTTCCTAAGTAATCAAAACTATGATGATCTTGTAATGCTTCTTTCAATGTTTTTTGAGCATAGAAATACAATTTCAAAGAAAACAAAATAATCTCTTATCTCATTAACAATTGATCTCATTAGACGTTAATAATCGTCATCATATACTTATTATTAATAATAGGATAACAATGATAATAGATTATTTAAATTGAATTAATAAATTAATTATCTTATTACATAATATTATTAACTTCTTGTCTTATAATTCACTTATTATAATTTATTTAAGGATGACCCTGCACATGTTGATGCATAGGAGGGCCTGTATAAGAAGTGCTAGCGCCTACTTGAGATGTGGCATGTGACGTGTACTATGGAGGATTAGGATAACTATAAGGCATCAGGGGACACCCTACAAGAGGTGGGGCATAAGGAAGGCATATGGTCTTTAGCTTGATATAAATTTATTAATAATCTAATAAGATTCTAATCTAATTTACTCATAAGGCTTCGTTTTCATTTTGTATTCTAAATTTGTTTACTATATGGTCATTTTGGATTTTGAGAATGGGAAGTTTCCTTAAAAAACGGCTAAACTTTTTTTTTTGGACGGGGGGGGGGGCTTTAGTAATTTATGGGAACATGTCAAAGCCTTGGGATGCCCATACCATAGATGGACTTACCAGTTTTCCTACACAATTTACACTAGATCTTCATTATAAACGGGGACTACCCACTTCGTAATTTATTAATCTTATTGTTATTATTTCAATATAAAAGTAAAATAAAATAATTAATTACAAATTATTTATTTAAATAAAATAATAAATTACAAATTATTTATTTAAATAAAATAATAAATTACAAATTAAATCGTTTTGCAAAAATTTGAAAAAGAAAATACACTTTTTTTTTCCTTCGGCTTTAATTTTTAAACTTTTTCTCCTTCACATATTTTTTGGATAAATATATCTTTTCACCATTAAAGTTACATTGTGAATTGTTTTATTAACTTAAATAACATTTTTCGTTGTGATAATAAATATCTCCTTCCAATCTTATAGGCATATTGATACTTCACATCAAGACAATAGATCATTTTTTATTATTGTATATTTAGTATTATACTTTTCAACCCATCAACGTGATATTTATATGAAATTCACTCATAATCAATCACTATTCTTTTGGCATGCCTTAGTGTCCTTTTTTCATTATTATTTGTTTTTTATTAAAAACTTTTCAATCATTATGATTACATTTTTTTTATTTCATTTTTTTAATAAAAAAAATTCAATCATTAGAATCACATTTTCCTTTATTTTATTTTTTCTTATCCATTTTATCTTTTTATTGTAATGTTGAAAGTAATATATAGCAATGAGTTAGCATTGACTTTCATATTAGTTTTGTGTTGACTTGAAAAAATTATATCAATTTAAATGTTTAACATAACAATTAAAAAAAATTATTTTTTTTAAAAACAAAAATAATATTTTTTTAACTTTTCATTGGTCAATAACTTGATAGTGTTATTGCAGCCTTCACTTATTTCGAAACCTTAAATNGGCGGTTCTTCTAGACAATATTTATTCTATTCTATATCCCAAGTTTTGTCCCTTCTAGGTATGAAACTTTATTTTAGGTAGTTCTTTGATATTTCTTCTCTGCAATGCCATAGGTCTGATCAAAATTGGATGTGCCAAGTGGAATTTATGGTAACTTCCTCACAACTTGTTGATTTTTGGCATTTCCAGAAGATATCACTTGTATAAAGTGCCCCGCACAAAATAATTGATATCAAATTCTGAAACTCGTACCCAAAATACTACAGGCTGTTCATGATCCAATGAAACTAGTCCCACTCAATTTGGATACTCTATCAAGAAGTTATGATTGTTTTACCTAGAACACCTTCTTGAGACTAGTCAATAAGACTAGTCAGATACCCTATCTTACACAGGGTGTATCTACAAATTTAAGATGAACCATAAGATGAAAGTTTTACCATAGATACCTTACTAATTTATGTAAATGGCCTCTAGATTTCAGGGTATAAAACGTTACAGAAAAAATTTTATAACAAAAATTCCGCAATGACTCATTTCAGGATGATTCCAAAACCCTATCTTGTACAGGCTGTATCTCCGAAAGTATAAGGCCTAATGAGCTTAATTTTTAAACCAACATACCTTGATCTGTCTACTAAATATCATCCAATCCATTCCTTCTGAAACATTGTAGAAAAGAAGTTAAAGAGAAAATTCCACAGTGTCTCAGATGTAGCAGCGAAACCCCAAGACCTTGAGCTTTGATACCATATGTTAAGAACCAAACATCAATATATCATAGAAAAACCTCAGGAAAAGTACTCAACGCCTTGAAA
>JZKD02S1623979.1:61781-73548 GCA_000966675.3 Picea glauca | reverse complement strand
CCAAGATTCATGTCCCCAAAGCTTTAGACCTCATCTCCAAACTAGTAGGCCCTGAAACCCTCAACCTTATTAATATCTATCTTACCTCTACCTTCTTTACCTTCAAGGGCATCTGCTATGAACAAACTGAAGGTACAACCATGGGGTTCTCTTTATCCCCTGTGGTTGTTAACATTTTCATGGAGCATTTAGAGACCTCAACCCCCAATAATTTTCCCCTCAAACTTAAATGTTGGTACATATTTGTTGACAACACCTTTTTTGTCTAGCCTCATGGCCAAGCCTCGATCATTTCTTTATTCAACCATTTAAACAAATTTTCCCCTCATATCCAATTCACCATGGAATTGGAAAAGGATGGTTCCCTCCCCTTCATCGTCGCTCTTATCTCTCGCCTCCCTAATGGTTCCCTTTCCCACCAGGTCTGTCGAAAAAAGACTCACACGGACAGATACCTCCATTCCCAATCCCATCATCATCTTGCTCAGAAATCAACGATCCTTAAAACCTTGGTTACTCAAGCCATTAGAATCCCAAATCCCCAATTCCTTGATAAAGAATAATCCCACCTAACCAAAGCCCTTGCGACCAATGGTTACACCAACTTTCAAATTAAGAAAGCGTTATGCTCAACCCTCAAGACAAAACCAACCAACTCCTCAACTTCTCCACCCCTAGCTCTCATTTCTCTTTCTTACATCCAAGGCACTACTGATCACATCTCAAAAATTCTAGCTAAGAAGAATATCAAAACTATCTTCAAGCCCTTTAAAACGCTCAAACAATCTTTTCGATCGGACAACGACAAAGTTGACCCAATGCTCGGCGCAGGAGTTTACGAAATTCCTTATGTGGCAAATCGTACATAGGCCAGACATGAAGATCCTTTAAATCCCGTCTAAAAGAGCACATTGCGGACACAATCCACAATCACATCTCAAAATCAACTATTGTTGAACATTTCTCCAAATCCAAACATCTAATATGTTTTGAAAAATCTAGAATCCTAGCCTCATAACCCTATTACTCGTCTCACATAATTCGTGAAGCTTTAGAAATTGAAAAACATCCAAATAATTTTAACCACGAAGATTGTTACAAGCTCAACCATTCTTAGAAGCCTATCCTTTATCGCCTTAAGAACCAATCTTAAACATGACCACATTACCTTCTACCTTTTAACCTCACATCCTTTTATAGTACAAATATTACCTTTTATAATCCTATCTAATAATCATGATGAATAACCCTTTTCTTCCTAAACCTTAATTCTTCTATTTTCTTCTCTCTTCTTACATGTTTAATAGTTAAATTTCTCCTTTAAACATTAACTTCCCCAATAAAGCTCATAACTTGTCCCCTTCCTTACCCTAATTTACTTCTTTTTATCTTTTATTTTCTTATCAATTAATTACTATTTTTTTTTAATAATTTAAATTTCTTATTCAACATTAATTTAACTTTGATCTAAATCAAATAATATGTCAAAGATAAATTTATTTCAATATTTAATCTTAATTTAAACTTCTTTATTTTTTCTCACATTTTCTTAATAATAGATCCCCGAACGTTTAATAAACTCCACACATAGTTTACATCTAAAAATCTAACACAATATTGTAATTATATTATTAATTTTTTTAATATAATCATCTTTAATATAGTATATATCCACCTTCATGTTTCTCTAAGTCTAAGTGAATTGCATTTTGTATCAATAATATAAACACAACAAATCATGGGCAAATAATATTTCTTATGTACCTTCACTTTGTGGGTGTTACTCATATATATGCCACCATTTTTCATGTACAACACCTTCACTTCACTTTTACGACATAAAGGAGAAAATGAGTATATGAGTAGATTCGAGACATAATATGTGAAAGATGAGCAGTAGTTAAATAAATTAGTGAACAATCAATCAACTTCACATCACAATTTGCATGAATAACAATAATGAATATAAATAAATGATTTTCATTTATTATATTAAAAAGCCAAAAAATAATAGTGATGTGTTGTAACTTTTGCCTTTAAACCCCAAAAGTCGAATGCAACTGCATAACCAATGCCCAGCCGTTCCACCCATGATCACGATATGAAAATAGATCCACCTTTCAACCCAACAAAACACAAGATAGGAAGGAAGAAGGAAACAGTGCAGCACTATCAACTTTCACACAAGTGGCCTACTTTTAATAGGATAAGTAGTCACACGCACAATCTCGACAGTGCGTTGCGCTTCCAACATTTTATTCTCTGTCAAGAATCCAGCTGTTAAATCCCTGGGCAGTAAACATGTAGGAAATGTTTACATCGGGGCAGCCTCGAATTCATCAGCAGATTGTCCATGGCTGGCTGTCAATAATCCAGCTGTTTAATAACTGGCAGTAAACGTGTTCATGAAAATGGCAGTGAGCTCGCTGGCACGCAGACTACAGTACCTGCCATTTAAGATCACCAAGCTCTTTTTTAAAGAGATTGATAGTACCATAAAATCTGGTTTTACGTTTAATTTTTTCTGCCTTTTAAGTTGCATCGGGTCAGGCTGAATTGAGTTGTCTCCTCCTCTTGTAATAGCCAGGCAGCCAGCGTGCAGTCATATCAATCAGAACTTCAGAACTTCAACTTGTAATAGTGGCCTCACGTCAGAACTTCAACTTGTCTAATGGTCCCAATTCGGAATCTGGATGAAGTTGAGTGATTGGACATTCGTATAGAACAAAATATTCATGCATGTATGTTTCTGATCGTCCAGATGCAAAGTAGTTATGACTCGGTAATGCTGAAGGTGTCACGAGAAAACATTATTTAAAGTGTTGGGACCGCCGAGCGAGCGGAACCATTTGCTGACGGACCCGTCACAAGAAACGTGACCCGCTGCCTCTCAGCCTCCACGTTTGTTTGCGTGCCGGTCAAGTCACCATTTCTATATATTCAGTCCTCCTTGCTATTTCTGTATCCTGAATCCTCTTTGAGTTTTGATAAGACAGTCAAATCGAGAATGGCAATGCCAAGATGCGAAGGAGGGCGTATCATGTACTGGTGGTTTCTCATAATGGTAATGCTGTGCAGCCTGGTACTGGGATGTCAGTGTGCAGCCTTCAACGATTTCTTCTATCCCAGCTGGGCTCTTGATCATGTAATGTCCCAAGGGGAGTTGCTCCAGCTCAAGCTCGATCCCACTTCTGGTATTTAAATTTTCTTCCTAATTTCTCTACCTCTGCTTCTGCTTGTGCTGCTCATGTAATGAATCTCATTAATGTTGTATTTGGTTTGCAGGGGCAGGATTTGCTTCGAAGAACACATACATGTTTGGAAAAGCAAATGTGCAGATGAAGCTTGTTCCCGGGGACTCTGCTGGCACGGTTACTGCATTCTATGTAACTGTCATTTGCGAAACCCTAATAATACACTTGCTGTAGTTGTGTGGATGAATTGTTTGAACTTGCAATAATTTAATTTAATACTTGTTCGTTCTTGGTGATCATGCAGATGTCTTCCCAGGGCGATCAGCATGATGAATTCGACTATGAATTCTTGGGGAACACTTCAGGAGAACCGTACGTTGTGCAAACGAATGTTTATTCCAATGGGGTTGGCAACAGGGAGCAGCGTATTTTCTTATGGTTCGACCCAACTGCCGACTTCCACACCTACTCCTTTCTCTGGAATCGCCAGCAAGCTGTGTAAGAATATATATGATAATTGATTACTATGCCTACTTAATTTGTGAACAACAGTGTTTGATGAGCGTTTTGTTGTTTGTTGGATGGAAGCAGTTTCTTTGTGGACGAAGTGCCTATCCGGGTTTTTCCCAATAATGAGAAAAGAGGAGTCCCATATCCTCAAACCCGCCCGATGGGCATCTTCTCGTCAATATGGAACGCAGACAATTGGGCTACTCAAGGTGGCCGCGTAAAGACTGATTGGAGTCACTCGCCTTTCATTTCCACATACAAAAATTTCAACATCGATGCTTGCAGAGACAGCGGTCCACAGTCATTGATGAGGAGATGTTCTTTGTGGTGGGATCAGCCTGTCTACTCTTCACTTAATGCAAAGCAGAGCATGCAACTGAAGTGGGTACATGAAAAATACATGATTTACGATTACTGCAAAGACTCAGCCAGGTTTCCCACTCCTCCAGCAGAGTGTGCTTGAAGTAGCCTCTGCTAACTTGAACTCCCATAATTATCACATATTTCTTGAACTCCTTGTATGTATGAGATTACTGCATTCCTGTATAATCCTGTGAGCTTGGACGGTGGAAATCTCTTAATATGATTACGATGAGTGTTAATCACGGTGCGAGATTCACTCATCTTGTAGATTATGATCGCATTCAAAATAATGTTTCGGTGGCGGTGCAGGAGCAGCCTGGGTATTCATATAACTTCATGTGCAGAATTTAGAAGAAATGTGAAAGCCTCTCCTCACCCTGCGCAGTAGCCATCGAGAGCATGTACCGAGAGTATTTCGTAGCTTACATAATATGACTCTGAAGTTGACGTTTTATGTATACGAGACTTTGTCAAAAATAAATAAATAAGAAGCATAGAAGGCTGTTTAGTTCATGTGTACGTTGTGTGTTACCATTCACAGTGAATGGTAAAAATCAAAGGAACCCTGAATGAAAGGAATCTGAGAATTTTCCAATGACAGCTATGATTTGCAAGAAGCCATATATGTATTACAAAAGTTACATCTCTAATTAAATAAATAATTAATAAAAGCAATATTGTTAATCATGAGTTTTTTGAATTTTCATCATTTTTTTATTTTGATTAAAGAGTAATTGTTATTTATTATAATTAAAGAGTGGTTTTGTAATTAGTAAAATTGTTTTTATAAGAGGATGACTCAGTGAAGTTTTTTAAAATTTATTATCATTTAAAAATTTAAAATATATTTTAATCTTAAATAAATTTATTAAATATAAATATTAAATTTATGTGATGTAAATTAAATTTTGTGAAGATTTTTTAAGTGAAAACTTTTGTAAATTTTAAAAATTTTAAAAAGGTTTGTAATTTTAAAAATTTGATAGAATAATAATAATTATTATTATTTGAAGTTACATGTTAATTAATCTCTTAATATTCTTTAATAAAGAAAAGAGAATTTTATTAATAAGAAAACAAAAAAAAAAACATCTGAAAAGTATAAGAGGTCCAAAATTTTCGTGGCTACCATATCTTGCCACTGACACCTAAACCGGACTTGAGAAGTATCAACCAAAACAAAAGAACAGAGCACATGAATATCTTCCTCACCCGAACGATGAAGCCAAGCAAAATACGAGCTATACCCGACATAAAATATCCCACACGTGAACATAGCCACCTTCAAATGCTCGCCACCTTTAAACATCATTACCACACGTCAATGGCTTTGAAACGAAAGCATGACCACACCCCACATTAATTTTTTATTTTTGATTAAATGGTGATGAGTGGAGCAATCAATATGATATTTTTTCATAATGATTTGATTACTTTTATATATATATATTATATTGTTTGGATTTTTTCATAATAATTTTATATATATATATATATATATATATTATTTTATTGGAATTAAATTAATTTATTTATTTTCAAATTATTATACCATAAAAATAATTTAATATATTAAATTAATTAATTTAAATTAATATTATATAAATTTAATTATCACTATTATAGATCCATTTTAATATTTGATCTATGTCAAAGTCAAAGGGATCAAATTTTTTCTTTTCTTTCTAGGTGAAAACTTCTTTTAAAGTATTAAATTAGAGGAAAGGTTAAAGATTTGTACCTTTAGAGATTTGATCCCTTATAAATCTAGGGTTAAGATGTATTTATGGTGGTGGTACTATATACTTATTTTGATTATTGTGTCTATTGATTAATTGAGTCTACTTGTTGTTTATATGTGTTTTATTTATTATATATATTTTAATGTTTTTTATTATTTTATTATTAATTTATTATTTTGTAGATTTTTTACTATTCTTTTAATGTTTTATGTTACATGGATATCTCTCTCATACTGGGCTATATAGATCTAGGATTAAGATGGATCTATGTTGGTTTAATACATTAATACTAGCATACCCTATAGCTGGGAAAGAAGTCTAATTCTTCTAGTGATTGCATTGCTCAAAGATAGGTGGTGTTTCTTTTGGATGAAGATGATCCATTAAACAACTCCATTTGTTTTTTTTTCATTCACAAGCAGATGGTAGTTCTGTATAGTGCCCCCAAAAATAAGATTCCAATGAGTTAATATAAATGGATGTAGGGTAGAAAGAATATTGGATTAAGAGGGAATTGAGGGTGATTGCAATGTATTAGGACAATTTAGTGGGTAATTGGTACAACTCAATCAAAGTGTGAAAAACATTGGGTGAGATGGGATCAATATGCTAGAGTGCACCAAAATCAAAGAAGATGTTGCTTACTCACACATGTGCTATAGTTGATGGTCATTTGAGTTGCCCCATCTTGAATGACAAAGTAACATCTCCACAAGATTTTAACACATTCATTTTACTTGTAAACATTCAATGATGATGTTGAGTGCTATAATACCTCGATTTTGAATTGGCATTAAATTCCATTCAACTAAAACTCATCAAATGTGCCCATGCAATTGTTAGATGATTCTCCTCCAAATAAATCTAATTTAATACCCTTTACTCTTCCATGGAAGATAGAATCCAAGCAACTTCAACCAACCCTAATTCCACAAAACAACGAACCTAGATCATTTTAAAGCAATCATGGATAGATGGTTGGTTTCGACACACCATCAACAGATGAAAAAAAACCAAGGGAAGCAGATTCCTATAGGATGTAAACATGGCATATGATGGAATCCTAAAGGATGTGGATATGAAAGATGGTAGAATCCTAAAGGCTACGAACATGACAGATGGTAGTTTGTAATATGTTCTAGACAAACAACGAAGGTTAGGAGGGGAACGTCCCCTTAAATATGGAATCTTGATAACATGGTTTGTAGGGAAAATATGAAACTTGATCTACTTATATCCATGTATCCCTGATCAAGTTATAAAAAAATATTGTCATTTAAGAAGTGTACAATTTAGATTAGTCTTTAGGTTCATTTTGTTAATACATATTCTCATGATTCAATCTCATTCTATTTTAACAAGGTTGTGTTTATGGAATATACATGTACCAAAGAGTTATTTCCATTTAGTTTAGATTGTTGAAGAGCCTCCACACACTTGAGACTAATTGATTGAAAATGATTTGCAAATTTTGGGGTTATGTTTAATATCACCTATATTTAACATATGATGTTTAATGTAGTAAATCTTAGAAAGCCACATCAAAGAAAAATAATCAAAACATGGGGAAAGTCTCAAAGGGTTTGGGTTAATCATTGACGTTGTTGGAAAAACTCAATGTGTCACATGCCATCTAGTTAGTTGATCAAAGTTAGAATGTGAACAAACATGGATAACCTAACCGAACAAGAAGAGATTGGATGTTGTGGAATAGTCTATTTAATTTGGTGGCCTTGGGGCCCATAGCTGTCAATCCTTTATTTATAAGAATAGAAAAATTCCCAAGTCTACATTCTTATTTTACATATATACTTTAAATGGTAATGTTGTGGGTTGCAATACATGTATGAGATGTTTGATTAATGGTCACGAATTGAACCTTGGTTATGCTTAAAATTGCATATTATATTAATGTTTTATAATATCTCAAGAATGGAGTTCGATTCACATTGCAACAAGTCAATGCATGAAGGAAATGAAGTCTTCACATGGAGAGGAAGTCATGGGTAGAGATAAGAGGATAGGTGGATAAGTACAAGTGGTAGGGGGTTTCCAAATACTAATGGTAAATGTCAATTGGTCTTGAGTGACAAAAAACTAGGGTGATCCATCCCTTAAAAGACACACTTGACATGACAAATTGAACACCAAATCCATAAGTTGACACTAAAATTTGAAGTATATAGGCCAAAGAGATGTAAAAAGTGCAAAAATTAAGATCCCTTCTTAAAATGAAATATTTGGTCCACAATTTATTATCTAGACTAAAATTATTCATTTAGGAAAGAGTTCAAGAATGAATTACCATTTCTCTTCAATATTGTTGTTTTAAAGATATAATGATGAGTACAACCCAAAACTTTGTGGGACCAGTGACAGTGTCTATGCCTTAATTAGGAACAAAATTGATACGAGCTAGAATGACCAATTCACTAGTTGTGGAGAGCTAAGACGATCGATTTAGCAATAGCTGGAGATTATACTCTTGATTAACAATTGTTGTGACATGACAAGGTAGCATTTAATCAAAATGTTTGTAGGTCTTATCAGAGTATGTTATCACTTGATCTAATGTAACAATCCAACGCAAATTAATTTTTACATATGGAATTGATTGATCAAAAAATACTTCGACTGTCACAAGGACCCTATACATGTCAAGTCGCTTTATCCATTGGATGGAGCACAACATCATAGAATATGATTTTTTTTGGATCAATCTGTAGATTTTAGGTGTGAGAAATCTCTACATAGACAATAATCTCTATAGTTTTTATAGACACTGTAAGAATTATCTTAAATTGTTGCATTAATCTGCATATTCCAAGCATGAGAAATCTCTAGGCCTTCTCATGCAAAAGTCTATGTATCTCTTTCTCATAAAGAAAGTGCTAAGCTCTACTTGTTTTCCCTTGTATTTAATCTCATTATGAAACCTAAATTTGCATATTATTTTATCTTCTGCCATTATTAATTTAAGGTCTCGGGTTTTTCTTTTACGCATGCTCAAGTAGCATCATTGGAAGATGTTTCCAAGTCATTGTTGGGCAAATGCAAAGAATCAACAAAGGTAAAAGGTAAAAGATACATGCACTCTTCTTCCAACTTATTACTTAGAAGTTTTCAAATAGTTAAACCCAATATTTTTACTCCATTTTCCATCTCATTTATATTGCCAAATTAAGGTGATTATACAACATTGCAAACATCCTCTTGTCTTTGAATCTCACAGAAAAGATAAATAATTTATTCACAAGTCTTGCATGTGCTTTGAAGAAAATATTATCATGAAGTAGTGACACTTATAATTTTCAATCTTATTTCTTTAATAGACTCAAAATATGGAGAATCAAAAGCCTACTTTCAAATGGTTGGGAGTCAAAAGGCAACCAAACATCAAGTGGTCAAGGGTGAAAGACAAACAAAAATACATTTTCGGTGTTTGTTGACATGGGCCATTTCAATATGAGATCAATCCAAGTTCAAAATATGTTTAAGGAAACATTTATTATTATTTCTAAATCATTTTCAAGGAGACTTTCTTTAAATAGATACATTTTGACTTCGGTCTACTAAATTCATCTTGGATCTATTAAAACCCTAAAAAGATGATATTGGTTAATCTTAACTTACATCTACTAGCCTAAATACATCTTAACCCTAGATATATCAAGCACCTAGAGGTATCAAATCTCTCTAGGTGCAAACCTTTTTTAAAGTGCAAAACTTGAGATTTAACGTTTGCACCTAAAGAGATTTGATCCCTATTTCTTTAACTTTGAAAAAAAAATAACATTAATATTAATTTAAATAGTAATCTAAATGTATAAACAAATATTTATTTGATATAATTCTCAAATCCATTATTAACTCTACATCAAATATTAATATTAAATCAAACCAAAACCAAAATAATATGATAATTTTTAAAATTTGTTATTTATTTCTTAAAGTAAGAAGGTTGTTGCAAAATAGTTAAAGATGTCTTAAAAATAAGATTTCATGCATGAGAATATTAAGAAATTTTATTTAGAAAGACATTGTTAAAGTAAATACAAAACAAAGTTTTATTAATTCAGTGAACTTTACTCGTGTATGGAATGTAGGGAAAAATGTCAAATAAATTTGAAACTAAAAGTAGCTCTTCAAATTTTATCATTAATCAAGACCAATAAAAATCAATTTTTATGACTAACCGAGACAAATACAAATCTATGGAAAACCAAGACCAATAAAAACATTAACCAAGACAAATAAAAATCTATAGAAAACCAAGACCCATAAAAATCTTTAAAAAAGTAGAACTCTTCATTTATAAGAATGTCCACGGGTTTCTTTTTAAAACTGCCCTTCCGTGAGGTTTTATTTTTATTTTTTCCTGTCATTTAAATATTATGTGTCATATGTGTTTTTGTTCATTTTTATTGTAAATACAAAACCATCCCAGGCACAACATAAAATTGTTATGAAATTGCATTTAGCATAACATCATCAAATTGTTTCACATGAAATACAATACCATTAAAAACATAAACAAAAAAGCTTAACAAATTACCTTGATATAGCATCTTGCACACAGTTTCAATTTTGAAAATAAACAAAGAAGAGGTTCCAAATTCTTTCTATGTCTCAATTCCGCATAGATCCAATCACTCTGCAAAAACAATTGACCAAGCAGTACTTAGTATGCAAGTAATGATGCCAAGATAGCTACAACCTACTGCAAAGGGAAAACAATAGTTATGAATGGTTGTTGTAAAAATAATAATAATGGATTGCAAAATTTGAAATAATTATAGTTATTAATATAATGAAATAATAAATATTACTGAATTAATTTGGATTTGTTTTTTAAAATAACAACTACTAATGTTTTCTAAAATGAAATAAAATAGAGTTTGTGAGAGGCTATAATGAGATAATAAGTGTGTAAGAAGGTGTTTTCTAGCGTCAACCAAACAAAGACAATTTCCATCACTGCAATTGCAATTTAATATTAATTAGCCTTACCTGTCCGGATAGTTGCATGCAGGTTCTAAATCCTTGATCTTTTCTTCCCTCTCAACCTTCACTTTTTCAACCTGCGGGATGTGATACAGTCTAATTTCCAAAGAATCCTTTTGATTTGTAAGTTGTGAGCGTCGAGGTGTGCACCTACACAACCTGTGCTATAATATTTGTAATTTATGCAATGAGCTATGCATGCAACTTGCAAGTTGCAACCTCCATCTGCTATAGAAGTTGTAACATGTACTATTCATGGTTTGCTATAGAATTTATAACTTGTGTTATGTATGCTTTACACAAAAATCAAAATTCAAATTTAGGAAATTGTTATTATATTATATTATATATTATAATATATATTGAGAATAATAAAGTTGGGTTGAATGATGTAGACTCACTGAGTCTTCCAAGTTTGGTTGAGTCACATCTGAAACATGTACTTGACTCAAACTCGTTGAGTAGACTTGGGACATGTCGAGACTCACCTTAGACATAGGACAAATGGAGCTTTGCAGCCTATCCCCTCGGACCAAGCCCACTGAGGCATAAAACCTCGGGCGAGGACTGAATGCCTTCCCTTCCTTGCCCCCTAAACCTCTCCCGCTCCCATCTTTTCAGTCTCCCATTTTCAGTTACCCGCTCCTCTCTTCCCACTCCACGTACCCCCTTCCCGATCATTTCCCAGTTGTTGTCACTTCTCTCTCCAGGTGCCTTTCGCGTTCCCTCCACATGCTTAGGACACATGGAAGCCTGTGGCATAGAGTTGGTGGATTTTGAGGCCTCCCCTCCTAGTCTCCATGCCTTCGTGTCACAGTCCGAATTTCTAGAATCCCTCTCGCCTGTTCTCTCCCACACATCCTCATTCATTACTCCCTAGTGCCTCCCCCATTCACAAACATGCATCCATCTCCCTCCTGCATGGAACTCCTTCTCTCTCCACCTCGCCCCCCC
>JZKD02S1623979.1:38315-57272 GCA_000966675.3 Picea glauca | reverse complement strand
AAGTTAAGTTTAGCCATTTTTTAAGGAAACTTCCCATTCTCAAAATCCAAAATGACCATATAGTAAACAAATTTAAAATACAAAATGAAAACGAAGCCTTATGAGTAAATTAAATTATAATCTTATTAGATTATTAATAAATTTATATCAAGCTAAAGACCATATGCCTTCCTTATGCCCCACCTCTTGTAGGGTGTCCCATGACCATATGCCTTCCTTATGCCCCACCTCTTGTAGGGTGTCCCATGATGCCTTATAGTTATCCTAATCCTCCACAAGACACGTCACATGCCACATCTCAAGTAGGCGCTAGCACTTCTTATACAGGCCCTCCTAAAGTGAATTATAAGACAAGAAGTTAATAATATTATGTAATAAGAAAATTAATTTATTAATTCAATTTAAATAATCTATTATAACTGTTATCTTATTAATAATATGTATATAGATAAATGTTATGATGATGATTATTAACGTCTAATGAGATCAATTGTTAATGAGATACGAGATTATTTCATTTTCTTTAAAATTGTATTTCTATGCTCAAAAAACATTGAAAGAAGCATTCCAAGATCATCATAATTTTGATTACTTAGGAGGTTAGGAAGGTTTGTATTGTGGCAAATATTTTTAAATTGGGATCTAATATGAGAATAGGCAGGGTAATCTAAGAGGAAGTGGTTTTCATCTTCCACCCTCTTAGTGTCACAAAGATGACAGATTATTTCATCCCACAGTGTTTTGGGAATTGTCCAACACCCAGTTTCACTATGTAGCTCGTGAGAGTTTGTTCTTATTTTAACAATGTTGATTTTCTTCTTTCCACTTCTCAAAACTAAGAGGTAATTTTGATATTCTAAATTAGGCTTAACCACCTCCTTGTAGTATCTTTTTTTTTCCTCAGAAAAAAGCATAATTTTATTCATCCAAAGTGAACCAAATTACATTATGTAGGTGCATAAAGCACAACTCACCCTTTGGAAAGGATGTAAACCCCGAGAGGGAAAAAAATGAGACTAAAAAGTCACAAAGTAAAATACAATATCGGTCTCAAAGACCTCACAAAAAGCTGAGGATAAAACTCCTACAATTGAGGTCCCCCTCTCTGAAAAATAAAACCAATAATGCAAACCCTTAAGAAAACTCAGGAGACCAGACAGACTAGGTCAGAGCGGTAAATAACTCTCATACGAGTAGCACCAGATATTGAAAGTGTCAAAAAAAAACACGAGACAGTTCCGACCAAAAATTTGCACGCCCAATAGAAGGACCTCAAAGTGTTGAACTAGGCAACAACACCACACGCCCATAGCTAAGGACCTCAAAGCATAGACGTCGTCAACGTGGCATCAAAATCCTGAACAAAAGAACTGTGATTTGAGTAAACATCAAACCCCGAACGCTCCAACAAATCCAGAGAGAAAAATGTAACTCCCAGAAACCCTCGTCGAGAACGTGGAGCAGAACAAACCTCCAAAGAGAACCCAAATGTGGGATGGACTAGATCTGAGCGACATTCTAACCTCTCAAGAAAAGAGAGGGCCCAAAACACTAGGCCCTAGCTACAGAAAGGTTTAACTCGACACTCATCCTTAAAATCCAAGGACACCAAAGTCAATGGAATGCATCAAATCCTAACACAACCTCGAGACACCGAAGACAAATCAAGTGGAGATCCACGAAATCCCACATGATGATCCAGATTTAGGAGTAGAACGAACTGATTAACAAACTAAATACAATAAACATGGAGATATGAAAAATAAAATAGATATCCAGTGAACAATATCTTCTATTGAATAATGAAATAGGTTGAAACTGTAAAACTACAGAATTGAAACACTTGGTCGAATGGCAGTAGTTATCTCTGAGAGGAGATGTGGCTGCTACGCGCATCCATTTGAGAAGAATGAATTACCATGAGGCTCTAGAGTCCTTTTTGATATTACTCATGAATGCCAAAACCCTAGACATTCGAAAACCTAACCCTAGGAGGTGAAACATCAAAAGTCATGTGGGCCCCTATGGGTAAGTTGGTACCTCAACTTTCCGTGGTCGTAACGTTTTCATACGACATCTGTTTTAGAAACGTGATAGTCTGTTGGAAAGGTATTTAAGAGAACTACACATACCTCCATCAAACTCTAACTTTGTCTGCAGTTTGACTATGGTGAGACAAAAAAACATTGTTTAGGCCTCCAAAACGGCCCTGGAAGTACAACAAGATGTGCTGACATGAAAACATGCAAAATAATCCAGTTGGATTAGATGAGAGGCCACAAATATCCACTTGGAAGATGTGTAGGGATTTATACAGCCCCAGAAGTGTAGAACCCACAATTACAAAGAATTACAAAAGAATGTGTTGAACTAAAAATGGACAAGAGGAGAGAGTTGGAATAGGTGGGTGACCACCAATAGCCAACTGGATCAATCCTCCCCCCTTAGGAAGAAATGGTCTCCATTGCATTGAGTACCCCCATAAGGTGAGGAAACTTCTGTTGGATTTGGCCCCAGGTGAGCCACTTGCCTTGGTGTAGGAGTTTCCCTGCCTTGACAACCCGATAAAGCTGGATCCTCTGTCAGCGAGTGCCCTTGATCTGTGTGTCCACTATCTGATCAGTGGATGCTTGGTCCATGCAATCAGGGTTGAGCTATGTGGGTGGCAGTTTTTCTGCGATCTCTGAGGTGTCCAATAATGGTGGAAAATATGGTCGAACAAGGTCCACATTGAACATTGGGTGCAAGGCAAGGAAGGGTGGAGTGTTGAGCTCAAAAGCATTGCTACCCATGGCCTTGGTGATAGTGTAAGGCCCATAGTGAAGTGGACAGAGCTTCCGATGGGGCCTTGTGAGACGCTCCTTCTGCAAATGTAACTAAACTTTGTCGCCAACCTGAAACTGGTGTGGTACCCTATGTTGATCATGGCGTTGCTTGTACTTAGCATTGGATTTCTGCAAAATATCCTGGACCTATTGGCGGATGTACTGAATCCGCTCAATGAATCTAGTGGATTTGTTGATCACGGACTGATCATGGGAAGATTATGCCTGTGTGGTGGCAAGAGGAAGTGAAACATCAATGGGTCCCAAGGGTTGGAATCCAAGCCCCACCTGAAATGGGCTATGTCCAGTGGAGCTATGGAGAGCCCTTTTGTAACTGTGTTGAACATAGGGGAGAATCTCGTCCCATGTACATGGATGCTTAGAATTATACATGCACAGGATGTGCACAATCATTCGACTGATGACCTTTTTTTGGCTGTCTATTTGAGGGTGGAAAGCAGTGGATTTGGTGAGCTTGGTGTCCGACAGTGACCAGAGACTCGATCAAAATGTGTTGAGGAACCTGTTGTCCCAGTCGAAGATGATGGTTTGTGGTATCCCAAAGTGGACCCACACTCATTCGAGGAAGAGCTTGGTAGTATCTGCTGCTATGATATTCTTCTTGCAAGATGTGAGGATGGCCATCTTTGAAAACTGATCAACGACAAAAAATACATAGTCATTTCCTTTCCTGGTGGACAGAAGGCCAAACATGTAATCCATTGAGATGGATTCCCAAGGCTTCTCGAGAGTAGGAAGAGGGGTGTATAAGCCTTGATTCTTGATGGATGGCTTGAAAACGGTACAGGAAGTGCAAGATCTGGTATACTTGTTGACGTCTTGTTGAATTTTTGGCCAATAAAAATGCTTCTGAAGAACAACCATATTTTTCTCCATGCCAAAATGTCATGCCATTCGAATGTAGTGGGCTTCCCAAATCATATTTTCACGCTCGCTTGTAGGAACACAAACATGGCCTAGGTGGCATAATAGTCCATCCTGAATGTGAAAATTGGTGAAATTCGTGCATGTACCCAAGAGATGATAGGTAGTGGCGAAGTCCAGATCTTGTTGATAAAGTTGGGGTCGCTTAGATGCTTCATGTCCATAGGAATGGAGCATAGTGTTGAGTGTAGCCATAGGAGGTCGACTGAGGTAGTCAACAACATGATTTGAGATACATGTCTTATACTTGATGTTGAGATGCAACTGTTGCAGGTAGGTGGACCACTTCTGATGGAAGTCATTTTACAATTTCCCCTATGTCGATATGAACTACAAAGGCTTGTTATCAATGTGTATGATCGTCTCCTTTCCTAGAATGTAATCTTTCCATTGACGACATTCTTGTACAATGGAATACATTTCCTTGTCATAGGTGGGGTATTTTTGGACAGTATCTGAGAGTGTCTCACTATGGTATGCCACCGGATGACCTTGCTGAGTGAAAACTATGCCCACATCATAGTAAGATGCATCAGTCTCAATATCGAATGGTTGTTGTAGATCAGGCAAGGAGAGTACTGGATCTAAGAAAAAGTGATGCTTCATATCATTGAATGCTCGTTTTTGTTCCTTCCCCCACACGAACTTGGCTTTGCCACCTCCCTTGGTCACTTGGCTGAGGGCCCATGCAGTATGGGAGAATCCCAACATGAACCATTGGTAGAAGTTGGCTAGTCCCAAGAAGCTCCGAAGATCGGTCAGTCTGGTCAGGGCTAGCTAATCATGGATGACTTGGATCTTAGCTGGATCAACATGTACCCCATGCTCATCAACAATGTAGCCCAAGTATTGGAACTTGTTCATGCCAAAAGAACATTTTTCCAAGTTGGCAAATAGCTTGTGTTGTCGCAGAGTGGTCAAAACCTGTTGAATATGCTGCATGTGCTCCTCCCACGTTCTGCTGAAGATGATGATGTCATCAAAATATACCACCACAAAGGAGTTGGTTAAGGGTCTCAATACATCATCCATCAACCTCATGAAAGTGGTTTGTGCATTTGTTAAGCCAAAGGGCATGACTAGCCATTCAAAGAGACCTTCTTTAGACTTGAAGGCTCTCTTCCATACATCAATTGGTTCGATGGGAACTTGGTGGTAGCCAGACTTTAGGTCAATATTGTCGAAGAAATTTCCCCCCTTAAGTTGGTAAAGAAAATCATCAATCCTTGGAATGGGGTACCAGTTCCTGACTGTGATTTTGTTTAAGGCTTTGTAACTAATGCAGAGTTGCCAAGTCCCATCCTTCTTTTGCACCAGTACAATCAAGCTTCCGCAATGGGAGGATTTGGGTCTGATGTGCCCCTTTTGGAGAAGCTCTTGGATCTGATGCCTAATTTCATCATTTTCCATCAGTGAGCCATGATAGACTGGTCCATTAGGTAGAGTTGCACCGGGGGTTAGATCAATTGGATGCTTAACTTGGCAGTGTGTCGATGCCCCTGTAGGTGAGGAGAAGATGTCTCTATATTCTTCCACAATCCCATCCACTTGCTTATAATGCAAAGAGAGTCTTTGTGTAGAGGCCATGGATGTGGCGGCGACCTTCTACTTACTGTGAGCACAGATCATAAAGAAGAAGAACTTCCCAGTCTCTGAAATGACCTTACTGCATTTCTTAGTAGAGATTAAAGAAATAATAGTAGGTGACGCTACCTCTGGTATCTTGTACAATTGTTTACCCAAAGTAATAATAACAATGTGGGGTCTAGAATCATACACAACATGATGCTTCCACAAATATGTTTGTCCTATTAAAAGAACATCACAAACTTCAAGGGGAGAAATATCACACAGTACCTCATCTTTGAAAGGCTTGATGTCGTAGGGCAGACGACATTGTTGGCTGACACAAAGATCTCTTCCTTGGCAAAGCCAACCGATGGTGTAGGGATGCAGCTGTGGTGTCATTGGCAAGTCTAACCACTTGACAACCTCTGCTGAAATCAGGTTCTTTTGAATATCGCTATCGACAATGAAATGAAGCGAACCCCCCTTTACCCACATCTGCGAGTGAAAGAGGCGTTCCCCTTCCTCTGGTTCTTCTGGTTCACTTGGCCAGACTTTGGAGATACTGACAGTGGCACTAGGTTCAACATCGATAATCCTCTTCCCTCCTTCAAGATTTCATTCAGAATCATAATCGACCTCTGACTCGAAAGCCTTTAGTTCGGCCATGAGTGACTTCTTGGAGCAGAATTCTTCAGTGTTGTGCCAAGGGATTTTATGGTACTCACACCATTTTCTTGTGTCCTTCTTCGTCTTCTCATTTCCCTTCTTGTGTTACGGCTTGGACTGGTTGTCTTGAGGGAGGCCATCTCAACTTGGTCCCTTGATGTGTGGGTTTGGGTCTCCTTTTCCCTGCTTCGTCTATGAGGGGTTTTCATATCCAAACTCTCGACTTTTCTGCTTAAATTTATGCTCGATCTTGACAACGTATCTATAAGTTGTGCCCAATGAGGCAATTTCCATAAAATCCATTTCTGTTTGAATGTGTCTATGCAAACAACAACGGTATTTGAGCACTAGATGACGCTCAGAGCCTTTGATACCCAATTTGGTGCGCAGGGTATGGAAAACATTGGTGAAATATGGTACTGTCTGGTCCCTTTCTTGACGTAGGGTGGTCCATCTGGTGAACTGGTCCTCATAGCTTCCAACAAGGTAGTATTGTTCTTTAATGGCATCTCGAAAGGAATCCCATGTAGGGCCCACCAAAAACATTATAGATTCTTCTATGGCCCTTTGCTCAGAGTAAGTATCCCACCATTCTTTAACATGGGGAATGACCTTGAGGATTGCAAAAGTGATCTTTTCCCTATCGGAAAAATTGTGGACCGAAAAATACCCTTCGAACATATTCAGCCATTTATATACAACATCCACATCTATCAGTCCTTCAAATAATGGAATATCAAAATTTACCTGTACCTTGAAGGGGGTTGTATGGTCACTTGATGAAGATGCTTCTCCTATGGGAAGTCGTCGAAGGATTTGCACGATTTTGTCCATCATTTTTTTCATTTGTCACATGAGTGCTTCCTTGAGAAAATTTTTAATAAGATATTTTGTTCCATCGTCTTTATTTTCATCCCCCATGGATTGTTGTCGAGCTCAGTGCGAAAGATATTGAAATGGCTTGATTGGTTTGAGTCCCAACTTCTTGTACCCAAATCTTGTTGGGGAAATGCATGAAGAAAAATAAATGAAGAGAAAACCGCTCTGATACCAGTGATATGGATTTAGGAGTGGAACGAATTGATTAACATAATGAATACAATAAACATGGAGATATGAAGAATAACAAAGATATCCAATGAACAATATCTTCTATTGAATAATGAAATAGGTTGAAACTGTAAAACTGTAGAACTGAAACACTTGCTCGAATGGTGGTAGCTATCTTTGAGAAGAGATGTGGCTACTACGTGCATATTTCTGAGAAGAATGAATTACCATGAGGATCTATAGGTATTTTTTATATTACTCATGAATTCCAAAACCCTAGACATCCAAAAACCTAACCCTAGGAGGTGAAACGTCGAGCATCATGTGGGCCCCTATGGGTAAGTTGGTACCTCAACTTCTCGGAGTCGTAACTTTTGCATACGACCTCTTTTTTAGGTACGTGATATCCCGTTGGAAAGGTCTTTCAAAGAACTACACATTCTGTCATCAAACTCTGACTTTGTCTATAGTTTGACTGTGGGGAGCCAAAAAAACATTGTTTGGGCCTCCAAAACGGCCTTAGAAGTACAACAATATGTGTTGACATGAACACATACAAAATAATCCAGTTGGATTAGGTGAGAGGCCATGAATATCCACCTGGAAGATCTGTATGGATTCAGATAGAGGCAAAAGTGTAGAACCCACAATTACAAAGAAGTACAAAAGAATGTGATGAACTAAAAATGGACAAGAGGAGCGAGTTGGAATAGGTGGGTGGACACCAATAGCCAACTGGATCACATGAGAAGGAGAAAGCTCCACAGATAAAGTACCAGCTGTTACAGGAAAATCCCCCTGTAGACAAGTGGATTTCCTCTTGAACTCTAAATCTCTAAGATCAAGACAGAAAGGTGTTAACTTTGGTCACGAACATCCTTTTTAACCTAGCTAAGTCAATCAAATAGAGAAAAGGAAAAAGAATGTACCTTTTGTTGATGTTTGTCTTTGCCCAGTCCAAGTTGAGCCTTGATCCCCAAGCTCTTCAACAAGTCCTGCAATCCAATAACAACAAAGACAAAACAACTTCCTATTCTATCATGTTTAATTCAAAACTAGATCTATCTATCAAAGACAAGTTCATGTAGGCATACACAACCTTGAAATAAACAGGCCAAGCACATGTATTAATGAGAACTAGATAGCAATACTTATAGACCTTTGATGAAGTTGCAGCAGCCTCTTCCAGCTCTCCTTGTCCATCCCCTTGCTCAAATAATCCACAATCAAAATGAATATGTTTTACTGATTATCTCCCTTATGAGATCATAAGTTTGATGCCTTCAATGTCCTCTCCTTCCTTATGAGATCATAAGTTAGGTGTCTCTCAATTTTTCATCTATTTCACCATGAGAAGGCCTCCTTATATAAGCTTGGAGAGACCCA
Source organism: Picea glauca (assembly GCA_000966675.3). NCBI lineage: Eukaryota > Viridiplantae > Streptophyta > Pinopsida > Pinales > Pinaceae > Picea > Picea glauca. The sequence goes on along the minus strand of JZKD02S1623979.1, from coordinate 48,831 downwards.
ACCATGTTAGAGATTCTTGGGATAGGTTGAGGATCCTTCTCCATCAATTTTGGATCTTCCCTAAGATCTAGCATTGACCTCAGATTTGAATCCAACCAACTCCAGAGATGAGGGGGATTTTTCCCTGATTTTCCTCAATAGCCCAATATTTCCTCAAACAACCCAGCGCTTTCTCAGAATGGGGCACATAGTGTTGCAACGCTCCCCCAAAGAAGAATAGGGAGCCCCTGACAGTGGGTAGGGGAGTGTTGCCCAAAATTTCCTTAAAAAATACTAGTGCTCCCCCAGAAGGGTGTACAAAGTGTTGGAATGCTCCCCCAAAGAAGGGTAGGGAGCGCTGGCACTCCTTGATAGTGGGTAGGGGAGCGCTGGCCTTAAAAATTCATTTTTAAGTGGGTTTTTTCATGGAAAAAGATTTGTACTCTTCATCAAATGATTTCTCCTTCTTAAACCAGTCTTTGAAGTGTCCTTGTGATGTTGTTCGATACACGACATAGACAAGATGATTGTATGATGTCTGCGACACTTGTGGCCAAAATGCAACACTTACAACACTTGTAACGATGACAATAAGTCATCATTGAAGTGAGTAATTTTTATGTGTAACATATTGCCCCACAAAGTGAGAAGTTTGAAGACGGAAATTGATGACTGAAGTACTTTGTAGACTTTTTCGAGCAAGGGTATGGACTTGGAGAACCTGGTAGAAGTTGCACATAACCATCAAACAAATATTATGACATGTTTCAAACCCAAGGCAGGCATACCTATGCTTGAGTGATAAAGACTTTCAAGGTATGGCCGCCATAAGATACACTATGGATCCATACATATATTGACAAAAAGGTATATCCATTGAATATACAATGTGGATCTATACTTCCATGACATGAATTGATCGTAGCCACGAAAAATAAATAGTGGATCTATGAGACAACAAGATGTACCCAAGAACCAATACAATGTGGATCTATGTGATATTATCTGTGTCAATATTCAAGAGAAACTTCGTCGCAACCTGGGGAAAGTTCATAACAGAGTGATTACTCAACCCAGGGTGTTCTTACTGATCCCGATGTAGTACGAGTCTAACCATGTGAATAGATGTCCTGATGTTGAACATGGCAGAAACCACTTGATTACCATTCAATGAGGTAAACCATTAACAAGTGCGAGGGAAATCACCATTGATGTTAATGATTCCCAAGGCACCCTAGTACATTCCAACGAATGTGAATAGATGAACTGAAGTCGAACATCCATGGAATCATCTGATCAGGGGTCAATGAAGTAAACCCATTGTCGGAAGCGAGGAGGCCTACCATTGAGGCATGCAAGTCCCAAGGTACTAACTGGTTTCTAAGTCTAGTTCTCGGATAATGTGTTGAAGTCGATAGGAACAAACTCGTCATAGGAGGGCCTTGATGTATCCCCCATCAACGACACGAAACTGACACAGATATGTAAATTGGTAGATCAAATGAACATGGACTGAAACAGGTATTGAAACAAGATATTTGTGATGATTGAATCTTGAGGCAGATATTTCCCTTGAACACTAAGGCACAACAATAGAAACATGACATGGACCAAGACATGATGATGCAATGGATACTGTGACTTTCATCGAGTGACCCAAAGGAGTAAAGAAACTCAGAAGATTGGTTCAGTGCATAGGTTTAGTGGATTAAAATGTATGGAAATACAAAGTATTGTGTTCAAGGGAGACCGTAAGAGTGACCTATAATGTTCCCAAAAACTGCTTGGCTTGCTTCCTTCAATTTCCCCCCCCATCCAAATAGACGAGTACCTCTTTTTGATTTAACGAGCTCAAGGAGAATAAAACATGCTCGAAATAACTCACCTTCATTAATTCCCTCTTCCTTTTTTTAACGAACTGGAAGAAGTAAGGGTTCAGTCCCATATGGGCCCTTCAATGTATGATTTTTTTTAACGAGTCTAAAGAAGGTAAACTTGGTGATTTTTCATGTTTAGAGAGTCTGAAAAGAACTTAAAGGCGACTCCCGAGTTGTCCTTTTTCATAATGTTAGTATCACGAGGCCGAAAAAGAGATAAATTATCACTCGAAAGACGCCCTTTCAAAACTTTTAATGAGTGGGAAAGGAAGTAAGATCACTCGACAATCTTTTCATGTTTAGAGAGTTTGAAAAGAGCTTAAAGGAGACTCCAGGGGGTTCCTTTTTCGTATAACCTTTACGAGTCCGAAAAAGTGATAAAATTATACTGGGTTGCATTCTCATGTATTTTCAAGCATGAGAAAGAACAAAGACTAAGCTCGGTATTGGTTTCATTTTGAAAAAGATTGAAACAAAATTAAACTATGCTTGTAAATTCCCACTGTAATTTCCAAAGGTTGGGATACCCATGGATGGTTGGTAATCTGCCACCATCTTGAAAATCTAGTGGCATAACTCCAGAATGATAATCAAAGGCTGGAGACATGCCCCCCCCAAGCTTCAATTCATTCACCGACTTTGAGGTTGTCACCAATTTCTGTACTAGATGGAGAAAAATGATACATGTGGATGAAATGAAGGTTCAAATATGAGACCTAACGAAAGACTCAACTCAAAGGGAGAGGTGAATGTTTCATTTTTTAACGATCTTGACACAGGAAAAGAACTATGCTCAAGGCTCCGAGTTCAATCCCCAGATTTCTATTTCATTTTTTAACGAGCTTGTTATAGAGAGGAAAACTATGCTCATGACCTCTGTTTCATTTTTTAACGAGCTTGTCACAGAGAAACAAAAATATGCTCGTGACCTCTCCTTAATCATGGATTCCAAGAGGATAATGCTCTGGAAGGAATACATGTCAAGGGACAAACTTCGGTCATGGCTTCCAAGAGATCTTCACTGGACAGAATAACAACGCTCTAGAAGGAACACATGTTGAGAGTTGCGACAAGGGCAAGGAGATCAGGCTCCAAAAGCCCTACCAAAGAAATCACCATGTCAACTACCGGATCCAAGTCATCGAAAGTGGAAGTCATGGGAGACAACGCCACATAATTGACCTGTGGCGAGGGTGATACCAACTGCATATAAGACCCATTAAGGGAGGTCAATGGGTTGGTAATCAAGTCAGGACCAACGCATGAAAGTTGATCAATAGCCACAATTCTTCCATCATGTAGGAAAGATATCACATGAAAAAGAATGGACATAATAGATTTCATGGCATAGACATAATCTCTACCAAGGAGTAAATCGAAATCCAAGGGGTCCTAGACTACCATAACATCAATAAAGATAATTTTCCCTCCCAAAGTTATGGGAAACTGGGGAAGGATCCTGAAAGGGTGACTGGTTCTTCTGTTAAAATCGAACATATTCTAAGTGACCAACACAAGCTGAGCATAACCCAGAGCTTGCCAAGCAATAGAGGAAAAAATACTAATGGATGAACCTTCATCTATCAATGCATGAGGAATGTCCCGACCACAAACCTGTACTGTAATCTTGAAGGGAATGTGAGAGGGAAGACGAGGTACAGTTAGCACACCCCAATAAAGAAGGATGGCCTCATTACTTGGAGGGGGTTTTGCGGTAGAAGGAGGAATGCCCCCCAACATGGTAGATTTTGTATCAACGATAAAAATGTGGGAAGGATCGAGTTTACTCTCTAGTGGAAGAGTATGATCAATTGATAACGACATCAAATCGACCACTTGGGTTTCATTCTCCAAGGGGAGAATGGGGTCGACAGGTGGAAACAGATCAACCGCTTGGTTTGCACTCTCTCACGGGAGAGCAAGATCGACCGAAGATGGGATCGAATCAACCACTTTGTCAATTGGTTCGACTAAGGACGTGACCAGATTGACGACATGATCAACCAGACTGACTGATGAAGGGACCAAAGAAACCACTTTGGAACCCGTCAGAGGAGGAGTGGGATTGAACACATTAACACTCTTCAGATGAAGGGTGGGACTGACCAATGACAAGACTGAATCAGTCACTTGGGTTTCACCTTTCAGATGAAAAGTGGGGCTGATTGAGGATGGAACTAGATCAACTACTTTGGTTAGTGGTTCAACCAAGGATGAAACTAGATTGACCATATGATCAACTAGAATGACTGGGGATAGAACCAGATTGACCATTCCATCAACTAACAGTGGGTTGGGGAAATATTACGATAACCAGTTTGGAGTTGAATATTTTCCAAAAGAGAAGAAGCCTCGTCCATACGAGGACAAAGGTGAGAATAATGATCACCTTCGCATAACATACAAGGAAATGTGGAAATTGTCTTCTTCTTACCAACCTTAACATCACTAGTTGACGGGGTGTCACTAGCATGTCTAGCAGAGGCCGATGATGTGGAGGACCACATTTCTAAGACCTTGGGAAGACTAGGGAAATCCCTTAGAAAGTGGTCACCCTTACAAAGACTGCAAGGGAATTTGGGTTTCAGATTCTTCATTTTAATCTTGTCGACCTCATCAACACTCCCAATATGATTAATAGTAGTTGGTTGCTTGGATACAACATCTGATATGGTTGGAGGATTGGTCCTTTTCTGGTTCTTCTTCTTCTCTTTTCGTTTCTTGTTCTTCTTATCAACCTGGCTACTCACATTAGAGCTTTCACTAGGCGAACAAGGAGAAATGGAAGGAGACCTGACGAGCGAAGAAGGAGAAAGGTCGACATGAGGTTGATGTGTGGGTGTTGTGCTTACATCTGAAGCACCTGTATTTGAGATCACCGGAGTGGAAAAAAACCATATCGATAACCCAATTGTGAGACCTGGAAGGCTTAAAGTAGCGATGTAAAGAGGACCAACGTTTCCATAAGAAGGAAAAACAAAGGTTTCCCCTGGAAAAGGGGTTCCTTCATTGGTCATTCCGGGAACTGACGCCATAAAAAATAAAGATCCAACCTAGATTCTGCTACGGAGAATAAACAACACACGCTAAAAATCTAGTAAGAAAATAAGAAAACAAAACCTTCTCACAATGAGCACACTAGTTGGGGATGAAATCCAACGTCGTGGAAACAAATTAAGAAGGGGATGAGATAGAGCAGGTGGAAAAGTTACGTTGACAAGCTGCTTAACGGACTTACACCTTGGTGCAAGCTCCCACACATAATCGTGGGTATACCCTCCAAGGATCCCGAGTGAGTTTGGCCAATGTCGATTCCAGGTATCGTGAAGACTTGCCCCTCCACAGTCACCTTCTGTAAAGACCCTAAAGATATAGGCGACTAAGGTTACTAACTACAATAGTGATGCCTGGGGAAACAATCGACAGTCCGATCCATGTGCAAGGGCAGGGTATCTGGCCCGAAATCAACTTGAAATACTTCCACTCATCATTGTGGGTATACCTTCAAGCGACCGCCATAATACGTGCAATCTCTACACCAAGACCAACAAAGCAGGGTGAGTAACTCTGCCAATCGTAATGCGACCTCAGGTTTGACCCTTGTGTGAGAAGGGCTTCCCAGGACAAAATGTAGCAATTGGATTTCATTGCTCCCTAACACAAGATTATATGTTTGTTTGTAGCTTTGGAAAGTTATCTTTCACACCTATTCCAAAGCCCTACAACTAATCTGATGTAGGTTTGCTACCAGAAAATATAAAAATATCTAATCAATTTTTAGTTTAGTGCTTTATTTTTAAGGCTATTGTTACTCAAAAGGAAACTGGCGTGGACAATATGGTGTTTTGACTGACTTGAAAGTTATGAAAAGAGATGAATATGCAATCTTTTCATTTCGATGAAAGCTATGCTACGAGAAGGAGAAAACATTCATCATTACAAATGCACAATGTTCCAAAAAGCCAAAAACCATGCAATTCTGCTACTTCAAATGCAAGCTAGTTTCACTACCCAAAAGAAAAAAAAAGCATTTATCTTATTTTTTTTATTATGACGTATACAGAAAGTAAATACAAAACCTTCAATGCTCCACTACTTTCAATCAGGAGAAAGAGTCCTATGCATATGCAAAAGACATGAAGCAAAAGGGCTACAAACAAAGCATGCACTCATGGCAGTGAGGTATGAAAGAAAAAAAGTAGAAACTTGTTCTAACAAGAAAGAACACCATCAAGGATTCTACAACCAATCAAAAATTCAAGGAATACAATAAAATCCAGAGAAGAATCCAAGAAATGATAGGGAGAAAGATAAATCACTCAAAATTGTCCTGTCAAAAAAGCAGCTAGAAAAGGAAATTTCACATTTATGAAAAAGGATTCAAGCTACAATCAAGAAAATAGGGAGTGATAAGCATAAAAAGCCATCGAAAACCAATCCAAACAACTTCCCAAACCAACCACAGACTCTAGGTAAAGATCTCTGCAAAATAGGTTGCAAAAGACTGAGCAGAAGAAGGCAAAAACTCTCAAAAAAGAGACTAGCGCTCCCTAACAGAAGGGTACAGAGTGTTGCAATGCTCCCTAAAAAATTGTAGGGGAGTTTTGGTGCTCTGTTATGGCCTAGGGGTGGGGTGCTAGTTCTCCCAGAAACTCAGAAAAAGAGCAAAAAATTGCAAAACACTCACCTAGAATGCATGAAAATTGGTGAAATTGCTAGTGAAGGTAGGAGAAGGTTAATGGATGATGAACAACCAGGAATTGCTTGGGAAAATGACATCAAATATCAAATGGAACAGAACATAGATCCTTGAATTCCTTTAAAACAACTATAATACAATCAGATGAGTGAGAAAGAAGTAGATCGACTCCAAATCTCAAAGAAGAAGAGTGACTCAAAGTAAGGAAAAAATGTCAAAAATCCAAACAAAGCATAATCAATTCTCAAAAATCAAGATGTTGGAGTCCAAAACAAGGACACACTGAGATGGTAATAACCCTGAGCAGATGCAATCAACAAAAAATTGAACTCAGAGATCAACTCCCAAAAGATTTTTTAGCGGAAAAGGAGTAGCACTCTGGTGTCAAGGGCACCAGAGTGTTGCAACACTCTGGTTGAAGAGGTAGGGGTGTTCTAGCCTCTTAGAACTAAAAAGAAACTGCCCAAAAATAAAAATAAAACTCAAGAAAATCCAGAAATTCAAAGTGTATGAGATGAATCCAAAAGCCAACAACACAACTAAGAATAAAAAACATAGAATGAATAAGATCCAAAAGTGAGAAAAGGCCAAAACAAGACCTAGGAAGGAAACCAAAACTGAAATCTTCGATGTCCCCAGTAGAGTCACCAATTTTTGTTACAAGAAAATCCCCCTGCGGACAAGTGGATTTCCTCTTGAACCCTAAATCTCTAAGATCAAGACAGAAAGGTGCTAGCTTTGGTCACTGACACCCTTTTAAACCTAGATAAGTCAATCAAATAGAGAAAAGGAAGAAGAATGTACCTTTTTTCGATGTTTGTCCTTGCCCAGTCCAAGTTGAGCCTTGATCCCCAAGCTCTTCAACAAGTCCTGCAATCCAATAACAACAAAGACAAAACAACTTCATATTTTACCATGATTAATTCAAAACTAGATCTATCTATCAAAGACAAGTTCATGTAGGCATACACAACCTTGAAAGAAATAGGCCAAGCACATGTATTAATGAGAACTACATAGCAATACTTACAGACCTTTGATGAAGTTGCAACAACCTCTTCCAGCTCTCCTTGATCAAATAATCCACAATCAAAATGAATATGCTTTACTGATTATCTCCCTTATGAGATCATAAGTTTGATGCCTTCAATGTCCTCTCCTTCCTTATGAGATCATAAGTTATGTGTCTCTCAATTTTTCATCTATTTCACCATGAGAAGGCCTCCTTATATAAGCTTGGAGAGACCCAACCACCTTAGAGATTCTTGGGATAGCTTGAGAATCCTTCTCCATCAGTTGTGGATCTTCCCTAAGAGCCAACCTTGACCTCAGATTCAAATCCAACCAACTCCAGAGATGAAGGGGATTTTCCCCTGATTTTCCTTAACAACCCAAGATTTCCTCAAATAGCCCAACGCTCCCTCAGAATAGGGCACAGAGTGTTTCGATTCTCCCCCAAAGAAGGGTAGGGAGCACTATCACTCCCTGACAGTGGGTAGGGGAGAGCTACCCAAAATTTCCTTAAAAAATCCCAACGCTCCCCCAAAAGGGTGCAAAGAGTGTTGAAACGCTCCCCCCAAAAAAGGGTAGGGAGCGTTGGCATTCCCTGATAGTGGGTAGGGGAGCGCTGGCCTTCAAAATTAATTTTTAAGTGGGTTTTTTCATGGAAAAATCTTTGTACTCTTCATCAAATGATTTCTCCTTCTTAAACCAGTCTTTGAGGGTGTCTTTGAAGTATCCTTGTGATGTCGTTCGAGACACGACATAGACAAGATGACTGTATGATGTTTGTGGCACTTGTGGCCAAAACACGACACTTGTGACACTTGTAACGATGACAATAGGTCATCATTGAAGTGAGTAATTTTGATGTGTAACACCAACGACTCAGAGAAAAAGGAAGTCGACATAGGAGCCTCGATCTGGTCAAAAGAAGCAAGATCTGAAACATCACCGAAACCCCTTCACCACCCAAAGGAAGGATGGATCCGGGCAAAAAAAGTTGTTCTGAGAAATGCGAGATATTGATGCGAGAGAAGTTGCACCCATAAACGATGAACCACGGTCACTATCCAGAAATTATCCCGATCCGCACTCATATATAGATCAACAGGAGGAATGGATCTTCCCAGCTGTAAAAATCTTTAAAATAGACTTTGAAACAGAGATAGGGCTCCATGGAGGTGATGGATTTTGGGAGGAGAATATCGATGGGAGGATCCATGCATGGTCACCAGTAGAGATTTGAGGGATCTGTGGCCAAGGAAAGCCTAGTCGTAGACCCCTTTCATTTTCCCATAAATCCCCCCTCCATGTAGTATCTTAATCTCCTTTTATGCACTAATTCTTTATCACACCACATAATCTCCTTAAAGTTATAAGTGATAATATTTGTAATGTTATTGATATTATACACGATGACTTCTTCTTGTATTCCCCACTGATTTGGCCAAGATTTGGCGTCTTTATGCCATCCCCACTTGAGCCACTAGTGGTTTAGGATGGAGTTTGATGCAATTTTGGGGAGCCTCTTAACATCCAATGATGTTTATCTTGTTCTTGTACGTTAGCTATCTGATGATAGAAATGCTCTCAATGGGAGAAAAAATTTCTTCTATGAGGAGGATAGGATAGGGTGTATTTCCATTAATTTTGAGATTATAAGTTATAAAATTATTTTGGATGTGTTATATCCTTCTCCATGATTCTCTACATATACTGCAACCCCAAACTTCACTTCCATATAAGATAACCAGAGTGACGAGAGTGTGAAGAAGAGTTTTTTTTTTATCCCAAAGACAAAGGTTCATTGATTTACAATTGTTTTTGATCCCATAATAATCTTTCCACCTTCCATTTATCCTTTTTTGAACCATATAGTTTCAATTGAGATTATGGTGGATATTGATTCCAAGATATTTGTATGAAGACACTTCCTCCAAGCTATTGTTGTCATAAACAAAAGTATCACAGGTGATCATTTTGGATTTAATTATCATAACCTTTGTTTTTTCAGTCTTCACAGTCATGCCCATGCTAGAGCATAAGTCCTTGAGGATTATTAGTTGCTTACCTAGGTCATAGGGGCTCTTCGCCATAAGAAAAATATCATCAACATAAAGAAGGAGGATGATGATTATACTAGCGAGAGTTGAGCCAACACATCTTGCATCCTCCAAACAATCTTCTAACTTATCAATATAGATGTCGAAAAGGGTAGGGGATAAGGGACAACCATTCTTGAATCCTATATTATAGTTGATTTCTTCCGACCAACCCTCAATGTTCCTAAACTTTAAAATAAATTTCTCATAAATCCTTAATACAAGAACTATTAACTTGAAAGGGACTTTAATATCTTCTAACCCATTCCACAGGTTAGTCCTCAGAACAACATCAAAATATTTTATAAAATCAATGAAACAAAAAAGGAGATCATTTTTATCATTACAACACTCCTCTGGAATGATTCTAATTGTAACAGGATGGTCCACAGTGGAATGGTAGCCTCTAAACCCAGCCTGGACTCTGGCCCTTTTTCCATGGCTTTCTAGCCATGTAACAAACTTCTTTTCCAAAATGCTTCCATATATCTTAGCTAAAATGGGACTAATCATAATGGTCTTATAATTATAGTGATTGTTTTTATCCCCAGTTTTAAAAATAGGCACAATGAGACTTTGAGTCCAAGGTTTTGGGAAGCCTTGCTAGATAGCTGAATTGAAGAGCTTATGTATATGAGAGATGAGGATAGGTCCTCCAATTTTTAATATTTCATCTTGGTAGCCTTCAATTTCCTTAGTTTTTCCCTTTGAGAGACGATTAACCCCAAACTTAATTTCTTTGATAGAAAACACTTCATCCTTTGTTGAGTTGTTTGGCATGTTTTCCATGACATTAGGAGATTCTTACATATTTTTAAGGTATAAATTCTAGTCCTTCAAGGGAATCTTATTATTTT